>CM031616.1:72425015-72445015 GCA_018398815.1 Conus ventricosus
TGACCTTCACTCCATCCCCCCTGCAACATGACCTTCACTCCATCCCCCCTGCCACATGACCTTCACCTTAACTCCCCCTGCCACATGACCTTCACCTTAACTCCCCTGCCACATGGTCTTCACCCCTCATTCCCCTGTCATCCTAATGTTATTTTTTTTCATGGTATATTCATGAAACAGAAAATCGGATCTACCCTCCTCCCCCCTTAGCTCCCCCCCAAAAAAAATTGATAAAAAGAAGAGAGAGAGAGAGAGAGAGAGAGAGAGAGAGAGAGAGAGAGAGAGAGAGGAAAGAGAGTGAGAGAGAGAGAGTGAGAGAGAGTGAGAGGAAAGAGAGAGAGAGAGAGAGAGAGAGAGAGAGAGAGAGAGTGAGAGAGAGAGTGAGAGGAAAGAGAGTGAGAGAGAGAGAGAGAGAGAGAGAGAGAGAGTGAGAGAGAGAGTGAGAGGAAAGAGTGAGAGAGAGAGAGAGAGAGAGAGAGAGAGAGAGTGAGAGAGAGAGAGAGAGAGAGAGAGAGAGAGGAGAGAGAGTGAGAGGAGAGAGAGAGACAGTGAGAGAGAGAGAGTGAGATAGGGAGGAGAAGAAAGGCTGGTTCACAGAACACGAGGGGGGGGGGGGGGGGGAGGAAGAAGGGGGAGGGAAAGGGTGGAGAAGAAGAAGACAAAAGGATGGAGAGTGTGACGGGTAATGCACATGAAGACTGATCCGGGAGAGGAGAGGGGGTGCGGAGGAGAGGGGAGCGGGGACGGGAAGCTAGGGTCTCAGGAGTGGAGGTGAACAAAGTAAGGACTGTCAGATCTCCCTCTCTGTGTGTCTCCGTCTCTCTTCCTCTCCCTCCCTCCCCCCTCCCCTCCGTCGTCCCAACGGCACCGAGCAGTCTTGTGCAGCACCGCTTAAAAAAATCTACTCATCTGCCACTCGTCCAACTCCCACCCCTCCTCCACGCTCACTTCCCCACCCACACCCAGCCCTCCCATCCTTTCCCTGGCTTATCCCAAGCGTCATGAGCGCCTGTCAGACAGCGGGACCAGGGCAGTCCACCCCACCAGGCCGTCTGCTGGCCCATCACCGGCAATGGGGGGCCACGTGCAGGTCAGAGTTCGGGGTCATAGTCAAGGTCAAGTAGTAACAACCAAGTCTGGCCATATACAGGTCAGAGTTCAGGGTTACAGTCAAAGTCAAGTAGTAACAACCAAGTGTGGCCATATACAGGTCAGATTTTAGGGTTATAATCAAGGTCAAGTAGTGACAACCAAGTTTGGCCGTATACAGGTCAGAGTTCAGGGTTACAGTCAAGGTCAAGTAGTAACAACCAAGTCTGGCCATATACAGGTCAGACTTCGGGGTTTTAGTCAATGTCAAGTAGTAATACCCAAGCCTGGCCATATACAGGTCTGAGTTCGGGGTTATATGAAAGGTCAAGTAGTAATACCCAACTTTGGCCATATACAGGTCAGAGTTCAGGGTTATAGGAAACGTCAAGTAGTAACAACCAAGTTTGGCCATAAACAGGTCAGAGTTCGGGGTTACAGTCAAGGTCAAGTAGTAACAACCAAGTTTGGCCATATACAGGTCAGAGTTCGGGTTACAGTCAAGGTCAAGTAGTACAACCAAGTTTGGCCATACACAGGTCAGATTTCGGGGTTACAGGAAAGGTCAAGTAGTAACAACCAAGTCTGGCTATATGCAGGTCAGAGTTCGGGGTTATGGTCAAGGTCAAGTAGTAACAACCAAGTCTGGCCATATACAGGTCAGAGTTCGGGTTACAGTCAAGGTCAAGTAGTACCAGCCACGTCTGGCCATATACAAGTCAGAGTTCGGGGTTATGGTCATGGTCAAGTAGTAATACACAACTCTGGTCATATACAGGTCAGAGTTCGGGTTAAAGTCAAGGTCAAGTAGTAACAACCAAGTTTGGCCATATACAGGTCAGAGTTCGGGGTTATTGGAAAGGTCAAGTAGCAACAACCAAGTCTGGCCATGTACGGGTCAGAGTTCGGGGTTACAGTCAAGGTCAAGTAGTAACAACCAAGTTTGGTCGTATACAGGTCAGAGTTCAGGGTTATTGGAAAGGTCAAGTAGTAACAACCAAGTTTGGCCATATACAGGTCAGAGTTCGGGGTTATTGGAAAGGTCAAGTAGTAACAAGCAAGTCTGGCCATATACAGGTCAGAGTTCGGGTTACAGTCAAGGTCAAGTAGTACAACCAAGTTTGGCCATATACAGGTCAGATTTCAGGCTTATAGTCAAGGTCAAGTAGTAACAACCAAGTTTGGCGATATACAGGTCAGAGTTCGGGGTTACAGGAAAGGTCAAATAGTAACAACCAAGTCTGGCCATATACAGGTCAGAGTTCGGGGTTACAGGAAAGGTCAAGTAGCAACAACCAAGTCTGGCCATATACAGGTCAGAGTTCGGGGTTACAGGAAAGGTCAAGTAGCAACAACCAAGTCTGGCCATATACAGGTCAGAGTTCGGGGTTACAGGAAAGGTCAAGTAGTAACAACCAAGTTTGGCCATATACAGGTCAGAGTTCGTGGTTATAGGAAAGGTCAAGTAGTAACAACCAAGTTTGAACAGATGAAAATCTAAAGTAGTAACAACCAAGTTTGAACAGATGAAAATCTTTCTGTGAAAAAAAAATTATTGAATGTGAAAAAGATGATTTTCTCCTTGAATTTTGGGGTCAGCAAATCAGTTCAATGCCCCAGGTCAGCAAAAAGAGCAGAATGATGTATGACTTGTGGGACTCCTTGTGATTCTATGCCATTGGTACGGCACTAGGATTCTGGAGTGAAAAAGTCCAGCAGAAGACAGGAAAATGAAGGGTCATGTGGATCGTGCTTGCACAGAAAAAGGAACGGACATGAGACCTACTACCTCGGAGTCAGGAACGGTATGGGTCAAGGGCTGGACTGAGCAATGAACAGGTTTTGGTACAAGGCTCAACTGATGAGAAAAGCCAGGCGCAGCTTGGAGTGTAATGGAGAATGATATAAAGCGTTTTGGGCCTACACTGTAACCGTGGACTCGGACCAAAGACCGGGGGAGCAGGGGAGAGCATATCGTGACTGGGCTGTCCACGAGGCTTGTACTGGCTCACAGACGCAACGGAACCCAACTTCAAAAAAGGCGGACGGGGGGATACCAACTTGGGTCGATGGCCTACAAGGACTACAAGGCGATGGGGTTACCTCCCCTTTCAGGCCTGACGTTGGTCCCCCACTATTACTTCTTCAGCCATCAACTCTGATGGCCCAACCCTTCTTCTTTCTTTCTTTTTTCTTCTCTCTCTCTCTCTCTCTCTCTCTCTCTCTCTCTCTCTCTCTCTCTCTCTCTCTCTCTGTGTGTGTGTGTGTGTGTGTGTGTGTGTGTGTGTGTGTGTGTGTGTGTGTGTGTGTGTGTGTGTGTGTTTGTGTGGCGTGTGTGCGTGTCCTTCAAGTAATGAACGTGTCTGGTGCAGCTACTGACTGTGCTCTGCCATGCGAAGAGCGCTGGTTGTGGAGGAAGCTCAAAGCAGCAGTTTTCTCTGTACCCATCAGACGGCTGAAGACACTTTCTAGTCCAAGAGAGCAGCCCGGTCAATTAATTAGGCCGTGCTTTCCGCCCGCAGTGCCTGACCGTGGAAACTCAGGTCTAATCTGATTTTCTTCTTTTCTTCTTTTTTTTTTTCAAAGAGAGAACTGGTTTATGGATCTGAACATCTTCTCTCCGCCCCCCCCCCCCCCCCCACCCCCTTTGCTATTCTTCAATAATGGTACAGTAGCTCGAGCTGAAAATCGAATTAATGTTTACTTCGCTGCATCCATAATCGGTTTTTATTTTCAGTTCCAGAACACTAACGTATCAGATGCTGCAACTATCAATATCCAAAATCGACATGTCGACCATGCCAATCTGAATTATTTTTTAAAAAATCCTCAATCAACACACACACACACACACAGTATTAAAAAAACCAAACAAACAAAACCAAACAAAACAAAAAACCGAAAACGAGGCCAGGTGAGACTGCTTTCATTCTTTCACGTTCAAAGATCCCAACATGACTTGAAACTCAAGAAGAAGAACAATTCAAATACGTAACCAAACAAATTTTCCTATAGAAAAAAAAAAAAAAGAAGAAAAGAAATCCACCTCCATTGGTCAAGCTCTACCCTAAAGAAATCAATCCATAATTTCTTTCACTTTTTCCCCCTAACAACCCCCACCCACACCCCCGTTCCAACCCCCACCCCACCCTCTCTCCTCCTCTCTCTCCAATCCCCTTATCCCTGCCATCCAATAATGACAAGTGGGGGCTCAATTTGACACAGGCAGTGGCCAGTTCACAGACGTCGAGGTCTGTGGGTAAGTTCCTCAGCAGCAAATCAAGCTTGGGGACGGACAGCTCCTGATGGAATTACTCAAGCAGGCCGCCGACCCTTGAGGGATTTGATGAAGTTAGCCCCCCCCCCCCCCCCCCCCCCCGGAAGTGACCAGCCTGCCCCCTAGTGGCCGCTGATGTCAGTTCTCGCCCTGATAAGGGCGCTCGATCGCCATAGCCAGTGGAACGGAGTGCTCTCCCTTCTCTCTGAGTAACTCCCCGAAGTGTTCTCTCTTAAGAGGGGGTAGTAGTACTCTCCGTCTTGGCTTATAAATCATCTCTGCTGACGGGGGGGGGGGGGGGGGGGGGGGGGGGGGGTGGAGGGGGGGTTAGGATCAGAAAGGAGGGTGGGAGTGAGGTGGGGGGGGTAGGATCAGAAAGGAGGGTGGGAGTGAGGTGGGGGGGGGGTAGGATCGGAAAGGAGGAAGGGCGTGGGTGGGGGAAGGGGGTAGTGGCAGAAACCTGCTTAAAGGTCTACTTTAGAGGTTTTCGATAATTGGTCAGCTTATGCAGAAATATGAAATGTCTGATAAATTGGTAAAACAAACATCCGATTCTCTCCCGATCACACGAAATCGATCCGCGAAAGTGGACATTTTCACCTGTAATCAGGAAAACGGGAGGTAATCAACTAAATCTTGGCATGGCTTAACTACTCTTGGATGTGACGTCACATGATGGACTGGCCGTCAGCCGCGACCTACACAACAAGCCAACGGCGACAGAAAGCGATTCTGATGGTTCTTGCACATCCCGATCGGTATTTAATTTATCATGTAAAAGCAGTGACTATGATTGCGACAGCCAATGTAACTCTGGGGATGTTTCTGCAAGGCCTTTACCTTATCAGTTTGAACGCTAAGTTCTTTTTACCACGTCAGTTCCAGCTGGACCACGGAAACGAGCTATTCAGTTCCAGCAGGACGCCCGAACAACATCATTCCGAAGGCGTACGGACTTTACCGAAGTCTCGAGGGAGGCTACCGACTGACTTCTTGATGCGATCACGCGTGGACGGCGAGCGGAGATTCTCCTTCCTCAAACCTTAACGTGTTCATTCAATTTAAACAAGTGTGATCTGTCCATAGATAAGAACAGAATAAACGTGCGACTATCGTACTCATCTGTACGAGCTTACCACTCCGCCTTCAAAGTATACGCGCACAATGCAGACGAAGTTTTTGATCCACTCGAACGGGCTCGGCAATTGTCGGAACAGCTCGTTTCCGTGGTCCAGCTGGAACTGACGTGGTAAAAATAACTTAGTGGCCCGGCATGGTTGCACCAACCGAATCCACTATTTCGAGTATCTGGATCTGATGGAAATGTGTGCAAAGAATATCCGTCTCCTGCTGAGCTGCTGCACACGCCTACAGCACAATATCTGCCACCCCCTCGTGACTTTTTAGGCTGTGGGGATCGCAACTCGTGTTGATTTCACTTGGCGTTGGCTTGTTGTGTAGGTCGCGGCTGACGGCCAGTCCATCAAGTGACGTCACGGTTTTCGGTCTACCGCGCGGGGTTTGAACAGGTGTGCAAAACTCGTTTTTTATCTATTAAATTCTTCCGGCGACTTTTTTTGAAAAATGAATACCATACTGTAGTTATATGACATGTAACCTGTTTTTAACAAATTATCGAAAATCTCTAAAGTAGACCTTTAAGCTTGGGAGCCAGGGCTCAGAGATGGCATTCCAAGGCTGCCAGTTCCATTCCTTGGTGGCCAGCATACACACACAGCCAGTGGCATCTGGACTCCCCGTCCTAACGCATTGTTGTTGTGATGATGTCTGTGTGGGGTGGGAGAGAGGCCAGCATACACACACAGCCAGTGGCATCTGGACTGCCCGTCCTAACGCATTGTTGTTGTGATGATGTCTGTGTGGGGTGGGAGAGGGGAGGCTGCCAGTTCCATTCCTTGGTGACCAGCATATACACAAAGCGAGTGGCATCTGGACTGCCCGTCCTAACGCATTGTTGTTGTGATGACGTCTGTGTGGGGCGGGAGAGAGGCCAGCATATACACACAGCCAGTGGCATCTGGACTGCCCGTCCTAACGCATTGTTGTTGTGATGACGTCTGTGTGGGGTGGGAGAGGGGAGGCGCGGGTTCCTTTTCCACCTGTCACCCCTTCTCTTTCCCTCCTTAACTCTGGGGGTGGGGTGGGGGGTGGGGGGGTATGTATGTATGTATGTATATATGCATGTATTACATGTGTGTGCATGTGTGTGTATGTATGTATGTATGTATGTATGTATGTATGTATGTATATTTATTATGTATAGTAAATATGTATACACACATACACACACATATGAGTGTGTGTGTGTGTGTGTGTGTGTGTGCGTGTGCGTGTGCGCCAGCGCGTGTACGTGCGTGCGTGCGTACATATGTGCGTGCGCGTATGTGGTCGTACGTATGCGCATGCGTGTGTGTGTGTGTGTGTGCGCGCGCGTGCGTACGTGCGTGCGTGCGCGTGTGTTTGTACTAGTGTGCGTAAGTGTGTATGCGTGTGTGTGCCCGCGCCACGCGCACTCCAACCTTTTTTAAGATATTAGCATCAGAAAAACATAGATACTACCCCAAAGAAAAAGAACCTCTCTCCCACCCCGCCGCCTCCGGCAGTCAGTGTGCAGACCATATAAATAATAATAAGAAGAAGAAGAAGAAGAGCACATCAACAGGAAGGACTCTGAGCTGAGCCGGCTGCTGCCCTGGGCCTCACTCTTCCAGATCTCAGGACTCTGCGCAGCTTCCATGCCATGACTATACATGGACAGCGGCCTGATGCCAGCCCTGCCAAGGTGTCTGCCTGGGTGCCAGGTCATTGCAGCTGACTAAGCTTCTCCTCAGGTGGCGTGGGTGGGTGGGGTGGGCGTGGGGTAGGTAAGGCCTCACTGTCGTGGCTTGCATGCTTGTATGTTATGGAAGACTTGAGTCGTGTGTTGTTGTGTTGTGTTGTGTTGTGTTGTGTTGTGTTGTGTTGTGTGTTGTGTGTGTGTGTGTTGTGTGTGTGTGTGTGTGTGTGTGTGTGTGTGTGGTGTATGTGTGTGAGTGTGTAGGTGTGTATGAGTGTGCGTGCGCATAGGTGTGTATGTTTTGTCCACGAGTGCCTGTTGTGTGGTGTGTGTGTGTGTGTGTGTGTGTGTGTGTGTGTGTGTGTGTGTGTGTGTGTGCGCGCGACCGTGTGCACATGAGCAATTGCACACTAACGGCTTTCATGAAGGTCTGTTTAAAGGAACTAAATCGATCTGTTCTTTTTCCATGTCGTGCCACCTATAATTTTCAGCGGAATGAACTGACAGCCAGAGTGAGTCCTAAGAAGTGTTATGCAAAAGACTGTTGTCTGCAGAGGAGGATTCATGCGAAACACCATCAAAGACCATGGCTGCACGTGATAGCTGACACAACGTAGGCCAACAGACAGTGAGGTGCAGCTGACAGCAGGAGTGAATAATGACAACAGACAGTGAGGTGCAGCTGACAGCAGGAGTGAATAATGACAACAGACAGTGAGGTGCAGCTGAGAGCAGAAGTGAATAATGACAACAGGCAGTGAGGTGCAGCTGACAGCAGAAGTGAATAATGACAACAGGCAGTGAGGTGCAGCTGACAGCAGGAGTGAATAATGACAACAGACAGTGAGGTGCAGCTGACAGCAGAAGTGAATAATGACAACAGGCAGTGAGGTGCAGCTGACAGCAGGAGTGAATAATGACAACAGACAGTGAGGTGCAGCTGAGAGCAGAAGTGAATAATGACAACAGGCAGTGAGGTGCAGCTGACAGCAGAAGTGAATAATGACAACAGGCAGTGAGGTGCAGCTGACAGCAGGAGTGAATAATGACAACAGACAGTGAGGTGCAGCTGAGAGCAGAAGTGAATAATGACAACAGACAATGAGGTGCAGCTGACAGCAGGAGTGAATAATGACAACAGACAGTGAGGTGCAGCTGAGAGCAGGAGTGAATAATGACAACAGACAGTGAGGTGCAGCTGAGAGCAGGAGTGAATAAATGACAACAGGCAGTGAGGTGCAGCTGAGAGCAGGAGTGAATAATGACAACAGACAGTGAGGTGCAGCTGAGAGCAGGAAGTGAATAAGACAACAGCAGTGAGGTGCAGCTGAGAGCAGGAGTGAATAATGACAACAGACAGTGAGGTGCAGCTGAGAGCAGGAGTGAATAATGACAACAGGCGGACGGATGGAGTCAACAGCTGGTGTGAATGATGAGATGACAGATGGTGAGAATTATGACAGCAGACTATGTGATGGAGATGACAGATGGTGATAATTATGACAGCAGACTATGTGATGAGATGACAGATGTGAGATTTATGACAACACATTATGTGATGAGATGACAGATGGTGAGAATTATGACAGCACACTATGTGATGGAGATGACAGATGGTGATAATTATGACAGCAGACTATGTGATGAGATGACAGATGGTGAAATTATGACAGCAGACTATGTGATGAGATGACAGATGGTGAGAATTATGACAGCAGACTATGTGAATGAGATGACAGATGGTGAGAATTATGACAGCAGACTATGTGATGAGAGAATTATGACAGCAGACTATGTGATGAGATGACAGATGGTGAGAATTATGACAGCAGACTATGTGATGAGAAATTATGACAGCAGACTATGTGATGAGATGACAGATGGTGAGAATTATGACAGCAGACTATGTGATGAGAGAATTATGACAGCAGACTATGTGATGAGATGACAGATGGTGAGAATTATGACAGCAGACTATGTGATGAGATGACAGATGGTGAGAATTATGACAGGAGACTATGTGATGGAGATGACAGATGTGAGAATTATGACAGCACACTATGTGATGACAGATGGTGAGAATTATGACAACAGACTATGTGATGAGATGACAGATGATGAGAATTATGACAGCAGACTATGTGATGAGATGACAGATGGTGAGAATTATGACAGCAGACTATGTGATGAGATGACAGATGATGAGAATTATGACAGCAGACTATGTGATGGAGATGACAGATGATGAGAATTATGACAGCAGACTATGTGATGAGATGACAGATGGTGAGAATTATGACAGGACACTATGTGATGGAGATGACAGCTGATGAGAATTATGACAGCAGACTATGTGATGAGATGACAGATCTGATAATTATGACAGCAGACTGTGTGATGACAGATGGTGATAATTATGACAGCAGACTATGTGATGAGATGACAGATGGTGAGAATTATGACAGCAGACTATGTGATGAGATGACAGATGATGAGATTATGACAGCAGACTATGTGATGAGATGACAGATGTGAGATTTATGACAACACATTATGTGATGAGATGACAGATGGGAGAATTATGACAGCAGACTATGTGATGAGATGACAGATGGTGAGAATTATGACAGCAGACTATGTGATGGAGATGACAGATGATGAGAATTATGACAGCAGACTATGTGATGAGATGACAGATGTGAGAATTATGACAGCAGACTATGTGATGAGATGACAAATGGTGAGAATTATGACAGCAGACTATATGATGGAGATGACAGATGGTAAGAATTATGACAGCACACTATATGATGGAGATGACAATTTGATTAGAACTGCTATATAAGAGCGAGGGCAAAATAACTCTCTCTCTCTCTCTCTCATTCTCTCTCTCCTTCCCTACCTCCCTCTCATTCTCTCTCTTTCCCCCTCTCTCCTTCTCTCTCAAACACTCTTTCTCTTGCCTTTTCTTTCTTTCTCTCTCTCTCTCCCTCTCTCTCAGCTCTCTCTCTTGAAAATGAAGAGCCAACATACTGGGTTTCTCTCTCTCTCTCTCTCTCTCTCTCCCCTTCCCCCCCTCTCTCTCTCCCCTCCCTCCCTATAATCCCCTCTCTCTCTCCTTTCCCCCCTCCCCCCCCTCTCTCTCTCTCTCACTCTCTTGAAGATGGTCAGTCAACAAACTGGGCTTTTTCCCCTGACCATCTACATGAATCTGCCTACGTGGCTCGGCTGATTGGTACCTTGTACGCTCTTAATTCTGTTCAGTATTCATACATTCCTCTTCTGCCCTCTCATACGTCTGACGAATAGCCGCACCTCCGCCCTGCTCTTCTTGACCATCATGTTCCCAGTGGCCGGTTTCACGCCTTTCCCTCCCCTTCCGCCCTCTCCTCCCCACACCCCCCTCTTCACCATCTCTCTACCTTTGTCCATCAGCCAGGTCACCGAGTGGTCAAGTCTCCATCCGATGTCTCTTCATTCTGGGTCCCTTCGACCTCACGCTTAATAAAGGACCAGGCGCTTCTGGCTGCACACTGAAAAGGACTGCGCCAAGGCCGTGCTTAAGGAGTCGAGTATTTCTAGGCAGGCACAGCGAGATTGTTTTGAGAAAGTTGATTGTGGTCTGAAAGTTGATTGACCTTCGTTTCTTTCAGATGCCTGTTGAGGTACATGCCAGGTGCCTCCGCGCAGACTGACTGAAAGGAAAGGAATGGGAGACTGTTTGGGAGGAACCAGCTGGCGCAGAGTTAGGTCACGGGTGAGTGAGAAGGCGCCTGAAATGTGACGTCAGCCAAGGCGAAGGATCGTGTATTTGAAGACTGTGAATGATGTCATCGGTGTAAATCCTGGGAGGTTGTTCCTTTGATAAATTATTAGTTTCATATCAAGAACTGGCTCAAACGCACTATGCTAGGCCTCAAAATGCTTACATGGATCACACAGTAACTTACAGCACAATCCTAATTGTGGCATGTGGCCGGTCTGTTATGCAGTGTCGGTCAATCCTGTGGAGCATTATCTCCCTTCCCTCTGTTTGGCTGGCCAGCTCAGGATTCCCTCCCCTCCCCCCCCCCCCCCCTTTCCTCATCGATCCCTTCCTCCCACCCCACCCTCCTTCTCTTCCCCTGTCTCCTCACAATGACCCATCTCAGCGTTTTATCAACACATTAGTGACGTACAGCTTTCTATCCCAACAACACCAACAACAACACCAACAACACCACCACCACCACCAACAACAAAGTATTTTTTACTTCAGTTGACAGATACTCAACGCCTTACAGACAACACATTCTAATTTTCAGGATGGATATTTATTTATTGTCAGACAGTATTTAAAAGAAAATTACAATGCTGACATACATTTATGTCCATAGATGCAAGACTGGGGAAAAAAGAAAAAAAACACGTGCACAATACCTTCTTTCAGGACCACCACAGCCGTAGGAACCAAACGGGATATGACTACAGGAAGATTACAAACTAGCAGCTATGTCCCTTACCCCTCCCCCTCCTCCCAAAAGAAAAACAAAAGTTGAACGGAACATCTACAAAGGAAGGCTTCAACTCTCAGATGAAGAAATTTTCTTTGCCCCCCCCCCCCCCATATCTATCCATCTATCTATCTATATTACATACATACATATATACATATAAAGCACCCAGACCTCTTCTATATGTATCAATTCATCCAGAACGCTGTACTGTACATGATTTAAAATACATACGAACTTTGCCTAAGGTATTATAATGTTAACAATTTTGTCACTGTTGCAATTCTTTTCCTCTCTCTCTCTCTGCGTGCGTGCGTGGGTGCGGGAGTGAGTGATGTGTGTGTGTGTGTGTGTGTGTGTGTGTGTGTGTGTGTGGTGTGTGTGGTGTGTGTTGCTAGGATACAATAAATTTCCAGGTCTTGCTAGGATACAGCAAATTCCCAAGTCTTATTCTGCTACAGCAAATTCCCAAGTCTTATTCTGTTACAGCAAATTCCCAAGTCTTATTCTGTTACAGCAAATTCCCAAGTCTTATTCTGTTACAGCAAATTCCCAAGTCTTATTCTGTTACAGCAAATTCCCAAGTCTTGCTCTGTTACCAAAAATGTTTTCCAAAAGTATCACTCTGTTACACTATATTCCCAAGTCTTGCAATGTGACAGTAAATTCCCCAGTCTTGTTCTGTTACGGTAAATCCCCAATCTTGCTATGTTACAGTAAATTCCCAAGTCTTGCTCTGTTACAGTTAATTCCCAAAGTCTTGCTATGTTACAGTACATTCCCAAGCCTAGCCATGTTACAGTAAATTCCCAAAGTCTTGCCATGTTACAGTAAATTCTAAAGTTTTGCTCTCTTACAGTACATTCCCCAAGTCTTCCTAAATTACAGCAAATTCCACAGGTATTGTCGAGCTGTAGAGTTCAAAGAGAAATCCTGAGTCTAGTTCTGCTGTGGCCAAATCCCAAAGTGTTGTTCTGCTGTGGCCAAAACTCCCAAGTCTTGCTCTAAAGTGGCCAAACGTCCAAGTCTTGCTCTACTGTGGCTAAACTCCCAGTGCTGCTCTACTGTACCCAAACCCTAGTGTTGTTCTACTGTGGCCAAACTCCCTAGTGCTGCTCTACTGTGGCCAACTCCCCAGTGCTGTTCTACTGTGGCCAAACTCCCTAGTGCTGCTCTACTGTGGCCAAACTCCTAAGTGTTGTTCTACTGTAGCCAAACTCCCTAGTGCTGCTCTACTGTGGCCAAACTCCCTAGTGCTGCTCTACTGTGACCAAACTCCTAGTGCTGCTCTACTGTGGCCAAACTCCCTAGTGCTGCTCTACTGTGGCCAAAATCCTAAGTGTTGTTCTACTGTGGCCAAACTCCTAAGTGTTGTTCTACTGTGGCCAAACTCCTAAGTGTTGTTCTACTGTGGCCAAACTCCCCAGTGCTGTTCTACTGTGGCCAAACTCCCCAGTGCTGCTCTACTGTGGCCAAACTCCCAGTGCTGTTCTACTGTGGCCAAACTCCCCAGTGCTGCCCTACTGTGGCCAAACTCCCCAGTGCTGCTCTACTGTGGCCAAACTCCCCAGTGCTGTTTTTACTGTGGCCAAACTCCCCAGTGCTGTTCTACTGTGGCCAAACTCCCTAGTGCTGCTCTACTGTGGCCAAACTCCCTAGTGTTGTTCTACTGTGGCCAAACTCCTAGTGTTGCTCTACTGTGGCCAAACTCCCTAGTGTTGCTCTACTGTGGCCAAACTCCCCAGTGCTGCTCTACTGTGGCCAAACTCGCCAGTGTTGTTCTACTGTGGCCAAACTCCTAAGTGTTGTTTTACTGTGGCCAAACTTACTAGGGTTGCTCTACTGTGGCCAAACTCCCTAGTGTTGCTCTACTGTGGCCAAACTCCCTAGTGTTGTTCTACTGTGGCCAAACTCCCTAGTGTTGCTCTACTGTGGCCAAACTCCCTAGTATTACTCTACTGTGACAAAACTCCCTAGTGTTGCTCTACTGTGGCCAAACTCCCTAGTGTTGTTCTACTGTGGCCAAACTCCTAGTGTTGCTCTACTGTGGCCAAACTCCCTAGTGTTGCTCTACTGTGGCAAAACTCCCCAGTGCTGCTCTACTGTGGCCAAACTCGCTAGTGTTGTTCTACTGTGGCCAAACTCCTAAGTGTTGTTTTACTGTGGCCAAACTCCCTAGTGTTGCTCTACTGTGGCCAAACTCCCTAGTGTTGCTCTACTGTGGCCAAACTCCCTAGTGTTGTTCTACTGTGGCCAAACTCCCTAGTGTTGGTCTACTGTGGCCAAACTCCCTAGTATTACTCTACTGTGGCAAAACTCCCTAGTGTTGCTCTACTGTGGCCAAACTCACTAGTGTTGCTCTACTGTGGCAAAACTCCCCAGTGCTGCTCTACTGTGGCCAAACTCCCTAGTGTTGTTCTACTGTGGCCAAACTCCTAAGTGTTGTTTTACTGTGGCCAAACTCCCTAGTGTTGCTCTACTGTCGTCAAACTCCTAAATGTTGCTCTTCTGTGGCCAAACTCCCTAGTGTTGTTCTACTGTGGCCAAACTCCCTAGTGTTGCTCTACTGTGGCCAAACTCCCTCGTGCTGCTCTACTGTGGCCAAACTCCCTATTGTTGCTCTACTGTGGCCAAACTCCCTAGTGTTGTTCTACTGTGGCCAAACTCCCTAGTGTTGTTCTACTGTGGCCAAACTCCCTAGTGCTGTTCTACTGTGGCCAAACTCCTAAGTGTTGTTCTACTGTGGCCAAACTCCCTAGTGTTGCTCTACTGTGGCCAAACTCCCTAGTGCTGCTCTACTGTGGCCAAACTCCTAAGTGTTGTTCACTGTGGCCAAACTCCCTAGTGCTGCTCTACTGTGGCCAAACTCCTAGTGTTGTTCTACTGTGGCCAAACTCCGTTGTGTTGTTCACTGTGGCCAAACTCCCTAGTGTTGTTCTACTGTGGCCAAACTCCCTAGTGTTGCTCTACTGTGGCCAAACTCCCTAGTGTTGTTCACTGTGGCCAAACTCCCTAGTGTTGTTCTACTGTGGCCAAACTCCCTAGTGTTGTTCTACTGTGGCCAAACTCCCTAGTGTTGTTCTACTGTGGCCAAACTCCCTAGTGTTGTTCACTGTGGCCAAACTCCCTAGTGTTGTTCTACTGTGGCCAAACTCCCTAGTGTTGTTCACTGTGGCCAAACTCCCTAGTGTTGTTCACTGTGGCCAAACTCCCTAGTGTTGTTCTACTGTGGCCAAACTCCCTAGTGTTGTTCACTGTGGCCAAACTCCCTAGTGTTGTTCTACTGTGGCCAAACTCCCTAGTGTTGTTCACTGAGGCCAAATTCCATAGTGTTGTTCACTGTGGCCAAACTCGCTAGTGTTGCTCTACTTTGGCCTAACTCTCTGGTATTGCTCTACTTTGGCCTAACTCTCTGGTGTTGCTCTACTATGGCCAAAACTCTCTAGTGTTGCTCTATTGTAGCCAAACTCTCAAGTCTTGCCATGTCGCAGTCAACTCGCAAATCTAGCTCTGTCATAGCAAAACTCCCTAGCCTAGTCCTATTGAAGTCAAACTCCCAAAACTTGCACGTTGCAGTCAAAGTCTTCAGTCTCGCGCTACTGAAGTCAAACTCTTAAGTCTCGCTCTATTGCAGTCAAATGCTTAAGTCTCGCTCTATTGCAGTCAAACTCTTGAGTCTCGTTCTATTGTAGTCAAACTCTCAAGTCTCGCTCTACTGAAGTCAAACTCTTCAGTCTAGCTCTATTGTAGTCAAACTCTTCAGTCTCCCTCTGTTGCAGTCAAACTCTTCAGACTCGCTCTCTTGTAGTCAAACTCGCCAATCTTGCCCTTGTTGCAGTCAAACTCTTCAGTCTCGTTATATTGCAGTCAAACTCTTCAGTCTCGCTCTATTGCAGTCAAACTCTTCCGTCTCGCTCTATTGTTGTCAAACTCTTCCGTCTCGCTCTATTTTGTCAAACTCTCTTCAGTCTCGCTCTACTGCAGCCAAACTCTTCAGTCTCGTTATATTGCAGTCAAACTCTTCAGTCTCGCTCTGTTGCAGTCCAACTCCACAGTCTTGCTCCGTTACACCCAGTTCCCAAGCCTTGTTCAATCGCAGCCAAACTTTTTTTCAAGTCAGAACTTACATATTTCTATTTTTTTTTTCTTTACTGATATTTTTAGACGCATACTCTTTTAAAGAACAATGTCTTGCAGAGGCAAAGTGCGTGCTTCCCAGGCGCATATGTGACTGTCTGCAACTGCAGTAAGTCTGTACATCTATTACACATGCACATATTTGTTCACAGGACTGGGGGGGGAGCAACACAGTAGGTTGTGCAATAACAAACAACCTGAGCTTTCTACTTCGAAATTCGTTTTCTTTTTTACCCCTACTGTTCTTTAAAGGCGAATTCCATGCATTCCATACTTATATATGTATCGATGAAAGTCAGGTGGGAAAGCCAAAATAACAACAAAAAAGATCTTCTAACGAAGTGGGTAACAGATATCCCTTTTTTCTTTCTTTTTTTTTTTTTTCAAGCCGGGCATCAAAGTCACACAATTACTGTCTGCTGCTGCTGCTCTCTGATTTTTGGCAGCAATGCCAGCCTTTCACATCACACCCCAACATGAGGACAAAGTGGGTGGCTGGAACAGACGCACAGAAAAAGGCTTCCTTTTCTGCGCCCCCCCCCCCCCCCCTCCCCCCACCACCACTAGTCTCCTCCTCGACTCTCGCCCACACTCTTCAAAGCTCAATGTGTTACAATCTGGGCTTACAGCACTGTTTTGTAAACTTTGGATGCCTGAATTCTTCAGAACACTAAAGGCCATGTCCCACACAAAACCCTCCATCCTGAAGAACACGAACACAATGAATGTCCCGTACAAAAATAAGTGAGAAGTGCAAACCAATTATAGAACAAGGGAGAGGAAAAGAAAGAGGAAAAGGAATAAAACGGCTACAAAAAGAATGACAACAATGACAAAGCATACCATGAAGGCCAGAGAGAGATGAAGGGGTGGGAGGGGAATGGGGGGGGGGGGGAAGACAGTAGGAAACGGGCTGGGTCGAGGTGAAAAGAGGGGGGGGGGGAGGGGGCGCTGGGAGTGGTGGTTGTGGGGTGGGGGTTGGGGAGGGGAGGGACAGGGCGTGGGGTGGGGGCATGAGGAAAAGAGACAGAAAAAGTCATCGAAAACTGATGACATTATTTTGCACACACACACACACACACACACACACACACACACACACACACACACACACACACACACGGAACCAAAATAAGAAAAAACACAGAATCAAACAAACGACCAAACGAATTTGTTGTTTGCTACACAAATAATGGGACATAATAAGATGGGGAAAACAAACAAACTGATTTCACTGCACGCCCGAGAATGGGAACATTGCGTGGAATAAGACATTGTAAAACAAAGAAACCAACAAACCAGGGTGAATGACTTTGTTTTTCACAACACAACAGGAAGTTCAATTAGCCTTAAAACGGAAAACAAAAACCAAGCAAAACCAAACACACAAAGTATACACATTTAAAAACGAACACAAACCTACCCTCACGATATGGCATGTGAGGCCCGTAACAAATATTCAGAACAAAAACAAAGAAACATACAAACAAGCAAAGTACAGTATCTCCCCCCCCCCCCCCCCCCCCCCCCCCCCCCCCCCCCACACACACACACACACAAAAGAAAAGAAAAGAAAAAGAAGAAGAAAAAAAGTGGTGATAATGACCGAGGTGACCTCATAACAAATAATCATAACAAACAAGCGAAGTACCACCCATCCCCACCAAAAAAAGGGAGGAGAGAGAGAGGAGAGAGAGAGAGAGAAGAGGGGAGGGAGAGAGAGAGGGGAGAGAGGAGAAAGAGAAAAAGAGAGAGAGAGAGAGAGAGAGAGGGGAGAAGAGAGAGAGTGAGAAATGAAAGAAAGACAACAAAGCGGTGCTAGAGACCAATACAGAACCCCCCCTACCCCCCCCCCCCCCCCCCCCCCCCACCCCCCCCACACACCCCACACACAACCAATGCTCACTTCCATGAAATGACTTCGTCTTTGGCCTTCAGACCTACCTTCATGCAGTATGTGCCTTTAGTTGTTTATTAAATGATTTCCCCCCTGCAGCAGCGAAATCATTTACTTCGGTTGGTTGGTTGGTGGGTTCGTTGGTAGGTGGGTGGGTTGGTTAGTAGGTGAGTGGGTTGGCTGGTGGGTGGGTGGGTGGGTTGGCTGGTGGTGGGTGGGTGGTGGTTAGTTAAATAGGCGGGTGGGTTGGTTGGTAGGTGGGTTGGGTGGTTGGTTGGTAGGTGGGTTTGGTTGGTTGGTAGGGGGGTGGGTGGGTTGGTAGGTAGGTGGGTTGTTGGTTGGTTGGTAGGTGGGTGGGTTGGTAGGTAGGTGGGTGGGTTGGTTGGTTGGCAGGTGAGTGGGTTGGTTGGTAGGTGGGTGGGTTGGTAGGTTGGTTGGTAGGTGGGTGGGTTGGTTGGTTGGCAGGTGGGTGGGTTGGTTGGTAGGTGGGTGGGTTGGTTGGTTGGCTGTTCTGCCCCATTGTATGGCACGCTGTGAAGTCATATTGTTTGCTTGTTATTGTACGATACCGACATTTCTGAACTGACCTTTCTCTGACTGCCTGTCTGTCATTCACTCACTCACTCACACACCAAAGAATGTAAGCACCCACCACACACACACCCGCACAAATGCGTGTGCTTGGCGCACGTGCACACACACACGCACGCGGGGCATGCACGCACATGCGTGCGCGCGCTCATATACACACAGACGCACGTGCGCGCACACATACACACTCACACACATTCTCTCTTTCTCTCTCTCATACACACACACGCGCGCGCACACACACACATACACGTGTGCGCGTACGAGAGAGAGGAGAGGAGAGAGAGAGAGAGAGAGAGAGAGAGGAGAGGAGGAGGGGAGAGAGAGAAAGACAGAATGGCAGACAGAAGAGAGAGAGAGACACAGAGAGACACAGAGAGAGGAGAGAGAGAGAGAGAGAGGTAGAGAGAGAGAGAAAAGAGAGAGAGAGAGAGAGGAGAGAGGAGAGGGAGGGAGATAGAGAAAAGAGAGACGGACAGACAGACAGACACACACACACACACACACACACACACACACACACACACACACACACACAACCACAAGACTCCATCCGCGCGCCCCGCTGGACAATAACAACAACAACAACAACATCAACACCTCCCACCCACCCCACCCTTCCCTCCCTCCAACCCACCCAACCACCACCACCACCACCACCACCCCCAGCACTCACTCTGCTTATGTTGGCGTTTGACCAGACAGGTGAGGCCGGTGACCCAGATGTTGGCCTCGTCCGGCGTGTTGGCGATGAGGTCCAGGCTCTCGAAGTCGTCGCCGAAGATGATGGAGAAGGCGCACTCGTTGGGGTACATGCCCGCGATCTCCTTGTTGCGCAGCGCGTCCGTGGTCTTCCCCTGACGCACCTCCTTGATGGACGAGACAGCGACTGTGGAAAAAGAAAAAAGAAAAAGAATACAGACATACAGGTCAGACTGTTGGAATGGAAGACGTTGTGGTTGTGAAGAAGGTTCAAAAGCGCGAGGAATAGGAGCACGCTAAATCAACTTCTTCTTCTTCTTCTTCTTCTGCGTACGCAGGCTGATACTCCCACGGACACTCCCTATATGGACAGATAAGTATTAATCCCATCTACCCAACAAAGGGAGTGGAGTTTTCTGTGTATGACAGTGTTTTGTTGTTGTTTTTTAAAATAATTATCAGCGGCTGCGTGTATGTGCATGATATGTGCGTGCGCTTTCTTTCGTGTTGTGTGTGTGTGTGTGTGTGTGTGTGTGTGTGTGTGTGTGTGTGTGTGTGTGTGTGTGCGCGTGCGTGCGTGCGTGCGTGCGTGCGTGCGTGCGTGTGTGTGTGTGTGTGTCTCTTCTGTCTGTCTCTTTCTCTCTCTCTGTTCCACACACACTCTCTCTCTCTTTCACTCTGTCTGTCTCTCTCTCTCACACACCACCACCACCTCTGTCTCCACTTTCGTCTCTCTCTCTCTCTCTCACTCTCTCTCTCTCTCTCTCTCTCTCTCATCACACACATTCTCTCTCTCTCTCTCTCTCTCTCTCTCTCTCTCTCTGCCTCTGTATCTCTCTCTCTCTCTCTCTCTCTCTCTCTCTCTCTCTCTCTCTCTCTTCTCTCAGCATTCTTTATTGATGAGTGACGTGTACATAAATAAATGATTAGACTGAAGCATCAACCAGCAATAACTTATGGAGCGCTCAGTGACGAAGAAAACGTTCAACAATGAACACATAGGCGGAATTGCATTTG
>CM031616.1:72455015-72465015 GCA_018398815.1 Conus ventricosus
TGGGCCGATCCATCTGCCCAGGGTGCATGCAGCAGTCATCATCACCGTTGAAGATGTTGGGCCGATCCATCTGCCCAGGGTGCATGCAGCAGTCATCATCACCGTTGAAGATGCTGGGCCGATCCATCTGCCCAGGCTGCATGCAGCAGTCATCATCACCGTTGAAGATGTTGGGCCGATCCATCTGCCCAGGCTGCATGCAGCAGTCATCATCACCGTTGAAGATGTTGGGCCGATCCATCTGCCCAGGCTGCTGCAGCAGCAGCATGAGGAAGACGGCGTGCGTGCGTGCGTGCGTGCGTGCGTGCATGCGTGTGTGTGTGTGTGTGTGTGTGTGTGTGTGTGTGTGTGTGTGTGTGTGTGGTGTGTGTGTGTGTGTGTGTGAGAGAGAGAGAGAGAGAGGAGAGAGAGAGAGAGAGAGAGAGAGAGAGAGAGTGAAAGACAGGGAGACTGAGAGAGAGAGCATTTTTTAGTTTATTAGTCTTCATTCATCTTCCAGGTTAGTTCAACTTTGTGTAATGACTTCCATCTTACATGGCGCTCTTTTATGATACAGAGGTGCGGCTTTTCTTGGTCCAACGAGCGCGTCTTTCACAACATTCTGTTTTGGATGCGCACTGACAGATAGCAGAAAACAAACAAACAAACAAACACGCGCTTATTGGATGCGCCCGAGTGACGAAAGGACACGGCCCTTAAACTGGAGGCGTGCCAAACTTGGTTCTACATCTGCTGGTTTCTTCATCAAAGCAGCCAGACATTCGCCGCAGCTTGCCAAATCCTAGACCAACGGCCATCCCTACTGTCATCATCATCAAACCAGCCAGACATTCGCCGCAGCTTGCCAAATCCTACACCACCCGCCACCCTGCTGTCATCATCATCAAACCAGCCAGACATTCGCCGTAGCTTGCCAAATCCTAGACCAACGGCCATCCCTGCTGTCATCATCATCAAACCAGCCAGACATTCGCCGCAGCTTGCCAAATCCTAGACCACCGGCCATCCCTACTATCATCAAACCAGCCAGACATTCGCCGCAGCTTGCCAAATCCTAGACCACCGGCCATCCCTGCTGTCATCATCATCAAACCAGCCACACATTCGCCGCAGCTTGCCAAATCCTAGACCACCGGCCATCCCTAGTATCATCAAACCAGCCAGACATTCGCCGCAGCTTGCCAAATCCTAGACCATCGGCCATCCCTACTATCATCAAACCAGCCAGACATTCGCCGCGGCTTGCCAAACCCTACACCACCGGCCACCCCTGCTGTCATCAAACCAGCCAGACATTCGCCGCAGCTTGCCAATCCTAGACCACCGGCCATCCCTAGTATCATCAAACCAGCCAGACATTCGCCGCAGCTTGCCAAATCCTAGACCACCGGCCATCCCCACTGTCATCAAACCAGCCAGACATTCGCCGCCAGCTTGCCAAATCCTAGACCACCGGCCATCCCTACTGTCATCAAACCAGCCAGACATTCGCCGCAGCTTGCCAAATCCTAGACCACCGGCCATCCCTGCTGTCTTCATCATCAAACCAGCCAGACATTCGCCGCAGCTTGCCAAATCCTAGACCATCGGCCATCCCTGCTGTCTTCATCATCAAACCAGCCAGACATTCGCCGCAGCTTGCCAAATCCTACACCACCGGCCATCCCTACTGTCTTTCTTTGATTAACTTTGGCGGCCCACGATCTGGTTGGTGGCACTGGTCGTCGTGATACTGCAAAAATCTCGGTTGAAGTTCAAACGATCTTTTTTTTTTTCAAGGGAGAGAGGGGGGTGGGGAGAGGCAGGGGGAGATAGACGGAGAGAGAGAGGGGGGAGTGGAGAGAGAAGGGGTAAGAAGGAGGTAAGAGAGAGGACGGGGGAGAGAAGAGGGGAAAAGAAGGAGAGGAAGGACTGAGGAGAGAGGAGTGAGGAGAGGGGGGGGGTGGCAGAAGAGAGGGGCGGTCGAGAGAGAGAGAGAGAGAGAGAATGAGAGAGAAGACGAGGAGAGAGAGAGACTAGTGAGGAGAGAAGAGAGTGAGAGAAAGAGGGAAAAGAGAGGACAGTGAGGGTGGGAGGACGAGGAAGGGGTTAGAAAGCGAGAGAAGAAAGAGAAGAGGGGGGGGGGGAGAGTGAGAGAGAGGAGAGAGAGGGAAAGAGAAAGTCGAGAGAGGAGAGAGAGAGAAAGAGAGGAGTGAGAGAGAGAGATGAGGAGTGAGAGAGAGAGGACAGACAAGACAGACATACAGAGACAGAGAGACAGAGATGAGAGAGAGAGAGACGGAGACGAGAGAGAGGACAGAGACAGAGAGAGGACCGTCGCGACAGACAGTTCCCAGACAACAGTGAGGACAGACAGGACAGACAGGACAGCAGACAGACAGTCAGAAAGCAGGACATATTTTTACATTTAAGGGATAAGGATCAAAAAGGAAATCTTTTTAATCACGTGTCGTCATCAACCCCTCCCCCACCCCTATCGCTTCCCTCTTTTATGCGCCATAAAACAGTAACGCTATCTGATTGGTATTCATTTGTTCGCTATTCCATGTTCTGTCCCCCTTCACATTAGATCTTACACTCAAAAAAGTTTCAATTAATTCTCCCTCCTTTGCGCAATGTTCACACACACACACACAACACACAACACACACACACACACACCACACCACCACACACTCTCTCTCTCTTCTCTCTCTCTCTCTCTCTCTCTCTCTCTCTCTCTCTCGCTAATTGGATCTTTCTCTTTTCCTATTGGATCTGTGTGTGTTACGTGCGCCCTCGCGTGCGCTGCGTGTCCTGTGTGTGTGTGTGTCGTGTGTGATGTGTGTGTGTGTGTTGTGTGTGTGTGTGTGTGCTGTGTGTAGTAGTGCGTGGCGCGCGCGCCGCGCGCGCGTGCGTGTGTGTGTGTGTTTGGGTGTGCGCGCGTGTGTGTGTGAATCTTTATACTTTAAATTGCTGTTTTGTTTTGTTTTTGTTTGTTTTTTGTTTTTTCGAGGAGCATATAGTGTAGGAAGCTTTCAGCCTTATTTATTCACCCTCATTAAAAGAATTTGTATTCGTGTTCGTATTTCTCTCTCTCTCTCTCTCTCTCTCTCCTCTCTCACTCTCTCTATAATTGTTATACTTTGTATTTTAATTTGTTTCATGAGGCATACTTTAAAGAAGCTTTCAGCTTAGCTATTCACCCTCTTCCCTTCTCTCCATATCTCTCTCTCTCTCTTTCTTCTCTGTGTCTATCTCTCATGCCCCCCAGTCGCTCCCTCTTACAATCTTTTAGCAACGTGAGGGGGGTTGATAAGGCACCAACCCATCTTCTCTCTTACCCATCGGCATGTGCTCCCCCACCCCTATACCCCCCCCCCCCCCCCCACCCCCCCCACCCCCCCCCCCCCCCCCCCCAATTCTACGCCTTTCACACATTCGCGTCCTCTTTTACGACCAATCAATCGACTCCCCTTCTTCAAAAGCTGCTCTGAGCCCCCCCCCCCCCCCCCCAACCCCCCCCCCCCCCCCCCCCCCCCCCCCCCCCCCCCCCCCCCCCACCCCCCCCCCCCCCCCCCCCCCCCCCCCCCCCCCATCCCACCCCCCCCCCCCCCCCCCCCCCCCCCCCCCCCGAAGTCCCATTGGCGCCCGCTCTCTGGCAGGAAACCGTCCGTCACTCCTTTATTCATCACTCGGCGAAGTCCCGGTGCACAAAGGGTGGGGGGGGGGGGGGGGGGGGAGGGGGGGAAGGGTGTGTGTGTGTGTGTGTGTGTGTGTGTGTGTGTGTGTGTGTGGTGTGTGTGTCTGAGGGGGTGGGTAGGGGTTGGGGGTGGTCAGAGAGAGAGAGAGAGAGAGAGTGTGTGTGTGTGTGTGAGAGGGACTGGCAGAAGTGATCATTTGCATGAAGACTTGGCGGACGTGTCGGAGGAGGGCGAGGGGACGAATCATAATATGATTGGGCCAACCCTTTCCGAGGGATTGTTCTTATTTCAGGGTGGGAAGGGGGTTGTGGGGGGGGGGGGGGGAGGGGGGAGACAGAATACGGAATACGGAAATGTTTTATTCAGATTTAGGCCTAGGACCTTTCCGAAGGAGGTCAGTCGTTCACCCAATCATTACCAATCTCGCACGCACGCACACACGCGCGCCCCCACACAACTCTTCTCTCTCTCTCTCTCTACTCTCTCTCTCTCTCCTCTCTCTCTCTCTTCTCTCCCCACAAACACACACACACACACACACACACACAACATATATATATATATATATATATATTTTGGACGTCCGGGGGAAAGACCGGAGCTCACTGGAAAAAACCCTGACAAGAACCATGGGCTCTGTGGGCTGGCTCCCCACTTTGCCTTAAAAATCGTGGCTACTAAAAATAAAAGGAAATGATGCTCCCAGGATTCACGAAAGGGGGAGAGAATGATGAATCCATCGGTGCTCAACCAATCACGACTGCAAATCACAACGGACTTTGAACATGGACCAAATGGAATTATCATGTGTCTGGGAAAGCGTTTCGCTTACACCAGTGCATGAAGATCCACTGAACAAAGATGGAGGATCGTGGAAGACTCATCTGAATGGCAGCAGCGCACTGCATCAGCAGATAAGACGTCGGAAGACCAAGGCAGGAATTTAAACCACAGTGCAAGGGACATCCACGCTGTTGGTTCGGATGAGGAATTTGCACAAGGTCCCTCGATGCCAGGCGCCTGAAAACTCAACCTGCCACGAGCAAACGAAACTGATGATTGGGAGAGAAGCTTGGATGCAAAAATCGTCCAAAGACTCGATGCACTGATAGGGAAAAGCACCCTGGACACAAACTCGCACATATGGGGACATTGTGGTAATGCCACATGTAGAGACGCCTATGGAGTAAAACTACCCAAAGGAGAAAACACCTCCAAAGAAATCCAGACGCCAAGAAAGATGGACAAGATCAGAGTCCAAAAGAACAACTAAAGAAGCAAATGAAGACAGCACTGCCAGCTGAAAACAAGGTTGGGAAAAAATGTGGGATGACCTGAAAGAAAAACACAGCGCCTCAGCAAAGCGGAATCTGCGAGAAGAGGATGAGCATAAAGAAGAAGAACGATGAAGCGCTTTCAGTGGACCCCTTCCAGTTTGCCAGAACACTGTTTGAGCAGCCAAAATCTGGGACCCTAAGTGTGGGACAAAGGAAGTCTTGGGAGCAGCATCTGAGGGAAAAATACTCTGACTCACAGAGCAAAGCACCACTCGACATTCAAGGCTGGTGTGTGGCAACCAACCCCTGAGGAACAGTTCAATGGAAGCTCCAACGTTGGCGGGAACTCAAGAAGGTGGTCGACACATCCCCCTCGCCCCCCCCCCCCAATATCACCAGGGCCAACGGAATACCTTACCAGCTTTACAAGAAATGTCCCAACGGTGTGCTGGAGTGGTCTCCACAGGCTGCTGCGATCGGCTTTGGAGAAACCAGAAGATCACGCGGCCTGTGGATGACGGCAGATGGTGTTTTGTACATCCCCAAGGAGCAAAACTCAAGTGACATCAGCCAGTTCAGGCCAATATCACTACTGTAACGTCGAAAGAGAAAATCTTCTTCTCTGTCATGGCAGCAAGGCTGACCAATTACTGAGGGACAAACAAGTTCTTGGATGTGTCAGTCCTGAAAGTGGCATCCCAGGCTGGCTGGCTGTGTAGAACACGCAACAATGGATCTGGGACGCAATCCAAAAAGCAAAAAACAGAAAAAGAGGGGACCTGGACGTAGTGTGGCCCCCTTGATCTGGCAAAGCATATGGATCTGTGCCCCCCCATGAGATGATTACTGTTGGCTCTTGAGATGTACCATGTGCCAAAGACATTCCGCCGACCATGCTCAAAGAAGTACTTCAATGGCTTCTCAATGCGGGTTTTTTTTTTTTCCTTCTACCAAGGAGTACACAACTGATTGGATCTACTTGGAAGTGGGCATTTGCAAATGGCTGTGCAATTCCCCGTACTGTTGTGCTGGGCAAGAAATCATCTTGAAAGCAGCAACAAAGAACGCGAGACAAAAGACCTTGGCGATGGATACCAAGATGCCTCCTCTCAAGGCCTCAGGGATGAACTATCAGGTGATTTATCCAGAGATGACGAGACGCGTCATATGCTGGGGGCTGGACGACATAGTTGCCTCATCCAGAATGAAGTTCATGCCAATTAAATCACGGAGTCTCTCACTGAGGAAAGGAAAAGGGGGTTGGCCCGAATCTGTGGTCTTCAGTGGTTGCACCAGGCCTTTCCAACAGTCACAGAAGGAACCAGTCAGAGCCTTGGAAGTGGTTATGATGATACGCTGTAAGACACACAAGAGCAACAAGAAAACCAAGCAGGTGGCGGGAAGAGGCTTGGAGTCCATTGACCAGTGTGGGCTCCCTGGCAAATACAAGGTCTGGGGTCTGCAGTTCATGCTGCATACAAAGCTCATATTGGGCCCTCTGATGATTTACGACTCTGCACAAGCACTGGGGAGGCATGGAAGCCAAAATCAACAGTTCTGCAAGGAAGAATTGGCTGTGTCCCACCCTGTCTGACTGACTTCGCGCTGTTCTGTCGCCAAGCAAAGCTCAAACTACCACTGAAAATCCATCCTGGAGGAATACAAAGCAGGGAAGATCAGACTTCAAAGCATGCTGGGAGGACTCAGGAGAACAAGGTGGTTAGAAGCAATCAAGCACCTGCTGAAGACAGGCAGAAAAATGGAAAGTTCAAGAGGGCGATGGTTCTGCAAAAGATGTCTCCAGATCAGAGAATACAGGAACACACAGACCAACAGACATGGACTGGGAGTGAAAAAATCTGTATGTGTGTCATAGGCCAAAGGAAAAGACAAAGAGAAATGCTGATTCAGGAGATGAGAAAAGAAGAAGACCAAAAAAGACTCCAAATTGTAGTCCGCAGAGCCTGCAAGGGGCAATGGACAACGTGGAGAATGCACTCCAATGAAGTCTGAACTTGAATGGACATTTGGCACTGGCCCCTCTCAGGATCAGCTTCATTCTCTGATATGCATTATGACCTTCTGCCCTCAAATGCAAACTGGTGAACAGTGGGGGAAAACAGGACGACCCTGCAGGCCCCTTCTGCCATGATAAAACAAAACAGTGGTGCATGTTCTATGCTCATGAAAGTCAGCCCTGGCTCAGGAAGGTACACATGGAGGCACTAACACATGTGGCTCAAAGAAATTGTACAAGTAGGTCTGGGCTAGTACCACACCCACAAAAGGGTGATCAGGACTCCAAAAGCACCGCAACATTTCTTCTCGGCAGAGGCAAGAATATCATGCCAAGAACAACAGTGCACCACTTCGATACATGCAGGCAATGTTGCTGGATGGGGCAGATGAATGGGAGTGCACTGCAGACCTCCCAGAATTGGAAGAGTCACCCAGAGATCATTCAGCAAGAGTGGCATGAGACCAGGACATTGTAGTCCACTCTAAGTCAACAAGCAGCTGATTCATGATCGAGCTCACGGTGCCATATGAGAACAGTATGGAGGCAGACTCAAATCTACAAGACTGGTAAAGTTGCTGATCTGGCAAACAGAAGGAGGCAGAGAAGGTATCAGGTAAAAGTCCTCACTGCAGAAATTGGAGAAGCTAGGGATTTGTAGGAACGTACTGCATACAGCTCATGATAAGCTCTCGTTGCAGGGATTGAAAAAAACCAGAAGCACTGAAAGCAATGGCAGAAGCAGCAGAGAGGTGTTCAAGCTGGATCTGGTCATGGAGGAACGAAAGTGAACTTCATAAGGCTTAATTTCACTACAAATATCAGGTGTCCCTGTGGCTCAGTGGTTAAGCGCGAGATTCATAAGTGAGAAAATGAGCAGTCCAGCTGGGTCATGGGTTTCGAATCCCTGCATGCTCGTCCCACGTGGGGGAAAAAAAATGGGCTGCAGTGGGACTTACGGAGTCTTGAACCGGGTGTGGCCCAACCCCCCTAGAGTGTCTGGAGGATAAGGGCCGAAACACTTGCTTGAATATGGGGCTTCTCTTCTGAGAGACTCTCTGCTGTCACGCTCTCCACGGTTTATTTCTACTTTTAAATTTGGTAATCAAGTCATGGGTAATATAAGCGTTTGTCTGACTCTTCACAATTATCTAATCTAAAGACATGTATATACTAAATTGTGGTATTGCTGCTTCTTGGTTATTTGGTTCATCAACAGCACAGTTTTTAAGTGGGGAGAGAGGAGAGAGAGAGGCGGGGGGGGTGGGTTGTTCCTATTTTGGAGTGATGACGAGAGAGAGAGAGTGAGAGAGCATGGACATGACGTCAAAGGCTATTTGAGTCGGCGAATGACGTCAAGTCTGAGTCGAGCACTTTTCGTAACTTCTTTCCTTCACTTCACAACCTTCGTGAGATCTTCTTTATTCCCCCCCCCCCACCACTTCCTCACCACGTCAGAACCGCTATCCCCGCCCTCTCGCTGATTCCAGGGTAGAAAGGGGATGGGGGGAGGGGGGGGGGGGTTATTGCTTTCGTCCAGGAATGTCACAATCGAGGATAACAATTAGTTGTCGAACGGGACATGAAGGCATAGCTAGAGTAGCTCTCTCTCTCTCTCTCTCTCTCTCTTCTCTCTCTCTCTATGTTTCATACAATCCTTTCAGCAGAAACAGGCCCTGTACAGAGCGAGGACTAGATGAAATAAAACGTTCTGTTGATGCTTTTCCACTCTCCTTGAAAATGGTGATTTGTCTCTCTCTCTCTCTCTCTCTCTCTCTCTCTCTCAACACACACACACACACACACACCACACACACACACACACACACACACACGCGCGCGAGCACACACGCACGTACACACGCAGAGAATTCCAATTAAGATTTTGAAACACCCCACGGGAAATTCGTAAAATTCACTCTTCCCTCTCCATCTACCTTTCCCCCATCTCACCTCCCATCCACAAATTATCTGCCCATCGCGCAAGAATCGGTAATTTACTGAGCCCTCTGGGACAGTGTGTGTGCGTGCGTGCGTGTGTGCGTGCGTGCGTGTATGAGCGAGTGTGTGTCTGTGTCTGTGTGCAAGCGCGTGCGTTTGTGTACATGTGTGTGTCAGTGTGTGTGGAGTCAGTGTGTGTGTGTCAGTGAGAGAGAGATCTGCGAAGATCCCTTTCTTCTATTTAGAAAGGGTGAAAACCGTAGTCGCACCTTCTCGCCACGTTAATGTGGGTGTTCCTCAGAGGACATGGGCAGATTGTTTTCACTAACGCGGCACGGGAGCGGAATACTGGCGCTATATTAAAACTAGATCTCGGCCTCTCCAATCAAGGAAAGCCGCAGGCTAGACCAGTCCAGATGGAGGAGTAAGGCCCTCACCGAGAAAGGAAGGAACTCTGTGCAGGCCCACCGGCGCGTGGACACGACCTGACACTGCTCCAAGCCTTACCCCAGCCATGGATAAATGGCAAGAGCCGAAGTCGGATGTGCTGGTCCTGACTTGTCAGGGGCGTAACGGCAGCACAACGCATCCCCGCTCACATGACAGACAACCTTGGAGAATCTCGATATGGTGCTCGAGCGTTGAGGACCCGTCAGGGTGGAAGAGTGCCGGGCCCTGTGCCTCAAAGGGGCCCGAGAGCAGAGACCTGGCCTGCTGACCAACCGATGAGGGAGAAACTCTACGGATCTCTGGAGACCTCCGCCGGACGGCAGCCTTCATCAGTGCATCTGGGGTTCCTGTCTGAGCGAACGAAGAAGAAGAAGAAGAAGAAGTGAGAGGGAGAGAGAGAGAGAGAGAGAGAGAGAGAGAGAGAGAGAGAGAGAGTGTGTGTGTGTGTGTGTGTGTGTGTGCGTGTGTGAGAGAGAGAGAGAGAGAGAGAGAGAGTCTGAGTGTGCGCGCGAGTGTGTGTGTGTGTGTGTGTGTGTGTGTGTGTGTGTGTGTGTGTGTGTGTGTGATTGTGTGCGCGAGTGTGTGTGTGTGTGTGTGTGTGTGTGTGTGTGTGTGTGTGAAAGGGGTGAAGA
>CM031616.1:72475015-72476373 GCA_018398815.1 Conus ventricosus
TCAGTACAGCTACAGGTCAGTACAGGTCAGTTCAGCTACAGGTCAGTGCAGCTACAGGTCAGTGCAGCTCCAGCTCAGTACAGCTACAGTCAGTACAGCTACAGGTCAGTGCAGCTACAGGTCAGTACAGCTACAGGTCAGTACAGCTACAGGTCAGTGCCGCTCCAGCTCAGTACAGCTACAGCTCAGTACAGCTACAGCTCAGTGCAGCTACAGCTCAGTGCAGCTACAGGTCAGTGCAGCTACAGGTCAGTACAGCTACAGGTCAGTACAGCTACAGGTCAGTTCAGCTACAGGTCAGTGCCGCTCCAGCTCAGTACAGCTACAGGTCAGTACAGCTACAGGTCAGTACAGCTACAGGTCAGTACAGTACAGCTACAGGTCAGTACAGCTACAGGTCAGTGCAGCTACAGGTCAGTACAGCTACAGGTCAGTACAGGTCAGTACAGCTACAGGTCAGTACAGCTACAGGTCAGTACAGCACAGGTCAATGCAGCTACAGGTCAGTACAGCTACAGGTCAGTACAGGTCAGTACAGCTCCAGCTCAGTACAGCTACAGGTCAGTACAGCTACAGGTCAGTGCAGCTACAGGTCAGTACAGCTACAGGTCAGTACAGCTACAGGTCAGTACAGCTACAGGTCAGTACAGGTCAGTTCAGCTACAGGTCAGTACAGCTACAGGTCAGTACAGCTACAGGTCAGTTCAGCTACAGGTCAGTTCAGCTACAGGTCAGTACAGCTACAGGTCAGTACAGGTCAGTTCAGCTACAGGTCAGTGCAGCTCCAGCTCAGTACAGCTACAGGTCAGTACAGCTACAGGTCAGTGCAGCTACAGGTCAGTACAGGTCAGTACAGCTACAGGTCAGTACAGCTACAGGTCAGTACAGCTACAGGTCAGTGCAGCTCACTACAGGTCAGTGCAGCTACAGGTCAGTTACAGCTACAGGTCAGTACAGCTACAGGTCAGCCAGGCATAGCATGAAGGTATACACAGGTCTCTCAGGATGAAAGTGGTGAATGTATACACCAGAAACACAGGTAACAAACACATACTGATAAGCTGTGTTGCACGTAATGTGTGTGTAATGTATACAGCAGCAGCAGAAAAAGAAGAAGAAGAAGAAAGAAGAGAAGAAGAAGAAGAAGAAGAAGAGAAGAAGAAGAAGAAAAAGAAGAAGAGGAAGAGGAAGAAATGCAGCAGCAGCAGCAGCAGCACAGCAGCAGAAGAAGAAGAAGAAGAAGAAGAAGAAGAAAGAAAAGAAGAAGAAGAAGAAGAAGAAGAAAAGAAGAAGAAGAAGAAGAAGAAGAAAATCAACAGATCAGTTTTTTTTCTCAACACATATTCCAAAAGTATTCA
>CM031616.1:72477373-72494873 GCA_018398815.1 Conus ventricosus
AGCTGGATCTATTTTTCAACAAAATCCGTTGAAGAAAATTCGGCTCTTTTAGAAAACGAAAAAAAAAAAGAAGAAAAAAATCACATCCTGCAGAACAACCTTGACCTAAGTCTTAACGCAATCTGCCGTGAACGGTTTATGTCGTAGTTGAAGTAAACCCCAACATGCTATGTGAACGGCCTTTAGTGTGAATGGGGCTCCACAGGACAGGCGTCAAGAGGATGCGAGTGTGTGGACTGTAGCCGCCTACAGACAGGCAGTTACCATTCAATGTAGAGGTCACTGATGCTGTTTATATAATCAAAGGGCGATAACTGTCACATGCAGGTGACCTTCAGGAGGATACGAGAGTGCGTCTGTGCAGACGGCAGCTGCAACCAACATACAGGTCAGTGACGCTGTTTTCATCATGGGGACAATAACCATCACACGCAGATCAGCTGAGCTCTCGCCCGCTCTCTCTCTCTCTCTCTCTCTCTCTCTCTCTGAGTGACAAAAAAGAGAGAGAGGGGGAATAAGGTGAAGAGAGAGAGAGAGAGGAGAGAGAGAGAGAGAGGAGAGAGAGAGAGAACAACCCCTAACTACTACTACAACAGGTCAGCTATATATAATAAGGCTGTAGATACGCTCGGCACTCGGCCCCCATCTGAATCGAACGAAGCCATGCTGCTCGGTGTCATCGCCTCCAACCCCCTCCCCCAAACTCACAGTACCCACCACCCCGCCCCCTCTGACACGTTAACCAAACGCCCCCTCAGGCACCCTCAGTAACCCCCCCCCCCCCCCCCCCCGACACGCTAACCAAACACCCCCCTCAGGCACCCTCAGAACCCCCCCCCCCCCCCCCCCCCCCGACACGCTAACCAAACGCCCCCTCAGGCACCCTCAGTAAATCTGATTACCAGCCTCCAAAGCTCTCTCTCTCTCTCTCTCTCTCTCTCTCTGTGTGTGTGTGTGTGTGTGTGTGTGTGTGTGTGTGTGTGTGTGTGTGTGTGTGTGTGTGTGCATGCCGATGTTCATCTGTACGTGAACGTATTTCAAACTATCTAGAATTCCAACAACAAGACGGCAAGCATGCTAATCAGCAAGTTGCCCCAATAAATCAACTATGTTTGAGAAAGGGGTGTGTGTGTGGGGGGGGGGGGGGGGGGGGGGGGGGGGACAGAAGATAGAAAAGAAATAAAGAAAGAAAGAATGAAACCAAAGATACAAAACAAAACAAAAGATAGGAATGAAAAAAATTAATGATGGAAAGGTTGGTGAAAAGAAAGAATGCGTGATTGAAAACAATTGACAGAAAGAAGGAAAGAAAGAAAGGGAGGGAGAAGAAAGACAGGAAGACAGAAAGAAAGAATGGAAGGACGGAATGAAGAAAGAAAGAAAGAAAAGAAAGAAAGACAGGAAGACAGAAAAAAAAAATGGAAGGATGGAAGGAAGAAAGAGAGAAAGAAAGGACAGGAAGACAGAAAGAAAGAATGGAAGGACGGAAGGAAGAAAGAGAGAAAGAAAGACAGGAAGCCATAAATAAAAAAAGAAAGAAAGGAAGGAAGGAAGAAAGAAAGAGAAGGAAAGACGGAACAAAAAAAAAAGAAACAAAGAAAGACAAGACAGAAAGAAAGAAAAGAGAGAAAGAAATAGAAAGAAAGAAAGAAAAGAAAGAAAAAGAAAGAGAAAGAAAAGAACGAAAGAAAGAAAGAAAGAAGAAAGAAAGAAAGAAAAGAAAGAAAGAAAGAAGAAGAAAGAAAGAAAGAAGAAAAGAAAGAAAGAAAGAAAGAAAAGAAAGAAAGAAAAGAAACGAAAAAAAACTGGCAGCAACACAACACCCATCCGCCAGCAAAAATTAATGATGGTACTCTGCAGTATTTTTTTTTACTCCTGTTTTTTTTGTGGTGGCGGTGGTGGTGGTGGTGGTGATGATGATGGTGTGGGGGTGGGGAAGCGGGACCTGCTTTTTTTTTCTTGTCTCCTTCCCCCTCCTCCCGCCCCCCCCCCCCCCTCCCCCAACCTCTTACAAAAACATTTTGTTGGCAGTAACAAAACAGTACACAGAGTCCAAGCAAATACTGCCAGCTTCATCTGCTTCCAATGACATCATTGTGGTCGGCCTTTTCTTTCGTTGCTATCGTCGCTGTTTTCCTTCATTCGACTACTTCTTTTTTTTCCCTATTCATCCTCTGTGCGTCTTTTCATCCATCCATCTGCCCGTTGGAATTGCAACGTCCATGGGTAGGCTCAGAGTCAATGCAGGCCTGGAGAATGAGAGACAGACAGACAGACTGACAGACAGACAGACAGACAGACAGACAGACAGACAGACAGACAGACAGACAGACAGACAGACAGACAGACCGAGAGACTGACAGACACACACAGACAAAGAGAGAAGAAGAAATAGAAGAAGAAGAAGAAGAAGAGAGAAGAAGAAGAAGAAGAAGAAAAGAAAGAAGAAGAGGAAGAAGAATAAGAAAAGAAAGAAAGAAAGAAAGAAGAAGAAGCAGAAAAAGAAAGAAAGAAAGAAAGAAAGAAAGAAGAAGAGAAGAAGAAGAAGAAGAAGAGATTGACGAAGATGAAAAGAATGAAGATGAGGAGGACCAGGAGGTAACGAACGTGGAACCAGAAAAACGGTCAAGCGTGCACAGGCAAAAACTAATGAAGCGTAAGAGAAAGGAATGATTAAAAAGAGAGTGAGCGAGAGGAGAGAGAGAGAGAGAGAGAGAGAGAGAGAGAGGAATGGGAGAGAGAGAGAGAGAGAGAGGAGAGAGAGAGAGAGAGAGAGAGAGAGAGGGTGGGGGAGAGAGAGAGAGAGAGAGAGAGAGAGATGGAAGGACAGAGAGGAACTAAGAAGGGAGAAGAGAAGACGAAAGGGAGAAAAGTATTTTTAAAAAAAAAAAAAAAAAAAAGGAACTGCGGATGTGAAAAACGAAGAAGAATCTGAAAAGAAAAGCCAGAGAAAGGAGACACACACACACACACACACACACACACACCACACACACACACACACACACACAGCGTGCACACACACACACACACACACACACACACACACACACACACACAGAAGAAAAAGAACAACAATGAAGAACACGAGGAAGACGTAACATTAGGGAGAAAAGGGAAGGGGGGGGGGGGGGGGGGGGGGTGGGGGGTAACTGTATAAATGAAACTTAACGTAAGCAGCTGCAAGAGATGATAATGCATGGAACGACAAAGACGACGACGAAGGAGAGGACGAAAAAGAGAAAAGAAAGAAGAAAAAAAAAAAAAAAAAAAGCAAGATACAGAGAGAGACAAGTGCCAGAATGAGTGCCAGAGATAGAGAGGGAGCACAACAGCATCGCTTCGGGCCGTAAACAGAGCTGTGGGTCATCATTTATTGACAGGGATGGAGGAAGGGGGGGGGGGGGGTAGGAGGGGTCGTGGGGGGTGAAGGGCAGGGGTTGGGGTGGTGGGGTGGGGGAGGGAGGCAGCTTTGAACACGCTGGCCTAATGCAGATCGCGCGCAATTCTCACGCCACTGCTTAAACATGCACGCACGCGAACGCACGCGTGCATGCGTGCATGCATGCACCGTCAAAAAAAAAAAAAAAGAGAGAGAGGAGAAGAGAGAGAGAGAGAGGAGAGAGAGAGAGAGAGAGAGAGAGAGAGAGAGAGGAAAGCGAAGCAGACGAGAGATAGGGACGGAGGTTGGGGGAGGGAAGGGGGGATAGAACAGGTGGAGGAGCAAAGGGGGGGGGGGGGTGAGAGAGAGACAGACAGACAGGCAGACAGAGACAGACAGACAGGACAGACAGACAGGACAGACAGACAGACAGACAGACGGGGGTTAGAGTGAGAGACAGACAGACAGGTGGGGGGAAAAAAGAGAGAGAGACAGACAGACAGACAGACAGACAGACAGACGGGGGAAGAGAGAGAGAGAAGAGAGATAGAGAGACAGACAGACAGACAGACAGACAGATAGGAATGGTGAGGGAGAAAAACAGAGAGGAGATGGGAGATATACAAAGCACACACACACACTACACACACACACACACACACACACACACACACACACACACACACACAAACACACCCTACCTATCCCACCGGCCACACACACACACACACACACACACACACACACACACACACTCACACACACACAACCCACCACACACAACACTCGCGGCGAGCGGCGCCGCGCGGCGCAGTTCTCCTCCCCTACGGAGTCAGGCGGACGCGCTAGCCACTGGCTGCGCCCCTCCATGAACACCGAGAAGAAAAAGAGGAATGACACGCCTCTTGTGTTGAAGGCATGATTTGCCTTGCATGTGCTGACACACCACATTCATCGACCCACATTCATATTTTCGCCTGATAAACTGCACATTTTAAGCTCTCTTCCACCACAATTTATTTGACTCGTCAACAATGCATGGCCCTAACATCTGAACATTTTTTTTTTTGGAGTAAACAAACAAACTCAAAAAGTCCAAGTACGTCCCCCCCGGTTGGGGGGGGGTCTTAGCAGACCACACGTCCCTGCAAGGTTTATTCCGTCAGAAGACTACATGGGTCCGTAAACCCACGACGTCACGGGCTAGGTTATTCCGTCAGAAGACAACAAGGGTCATGGAAACCCACGACGTCACGCAAGGGTTATTTCCGTCAGAAGACAACAAGAACCATGGAAACCCACGACGTCTCGCAAGGGTTTATTCCGTCAGAAAGTCAACAAGGTCCGTGAGACCCCACACGTCACAGCAAGGGTTTATTCCGTCAAAGACAACAAGGGGCCGTGAGACCCACGACGTCACCAAGGGGGTATTCCGTCAGATACAACAAGGGTTCCGTGAACCCACGACGTCACGCCAAGGGTTTTATTCCGTCAGAAGACAACAGTCTGTGAACCCTCAGACGTCACGCCAAGGGTTTATTCCGTCAGAAAGACAACAATGGGTCCTGGGAGACCCACGACGAAGAGCAAAGGTTCATTCCTTCGGAAGACAAGTGTGTCCTGGAGAGCTCCTGTCGTTAACGTGGGCGAAGGGTTTATTTGCGGCGTTGCACGGAATAAGGCCTAGTAACTGAGTAAAAAAAGAAGTATGGGCTAGCGAATAGTAAGTTTGAGGGATAGGTATAGAGGGGATTGGTAGGATGTTGTGGTGGTGAAGTTAGGGAATTTGGGTGGGGGGGTTAGGGAAGTGGGTAAGGTTTGGGGGTGAGAATAGGGAATGGGGGGGAAGGGAATGATGGTATTGTATTATTTGGAGTGAATTGATATGATTGGTTGTTTGTGGGGGGGGGGGGGGTGGGGGATTAGTATTTTGGGTTTGTGTTTTTTTTTGGTTTGTAAGTTTTGTTTTTGGTTTGGGTGGTTGTGATATTTTAATTAATTTTTTTTTTTTGTTATTTTTGTTGGTGGGAGGGGGTGATTGGTGTTGTTTATGATTTTGTGAGATAGGTAGTTAATTTAAAGGTAATAACATGATTCATCATCAAGCAAAATCTAATTGTGGTTGTGCCTTTCTAATCACCGTGGAGGGAGCAAGCCGCCAACAACTAACAGGTCGACAAGCCGGTTCCCGCCTAGACACAAGCCATTTGATTGGAGCACAGAGGAAAAGGCCGAAGCAGGTAGAATACAAATGCGTAACTCCTGCTTGCGTGCGTGCGGCGTGGTGTGTCGTGTGAGTGAGGTTTTTTTATCTGCATGGCAGCCAAGCAAAAACCGCAGAGATCACAGGCATCAGCTGAATACCTCCCAAAAACTGGGGTTGGGAACACCTGGGCGCTTCCAGACCAATTAGGACAGCTAATCTCACCGATCAGACTCCGTTCTCTCCACACCTAGAAATAACCTCTCTCCCCCCTTCGCTCCTCTCCTTTCTCTCTCATGCGCTCTATCTCCCCCCCACTCAGTATTACGCGATAATATCATCTGTCTCTCTCTGTCTCTCTCTCCCTGTTGTATGTGTGTACGTGTGTGTGTGTGTGCTGCGTGCGTGCGTGCGTACTTGCGCGTGTGTTGTGTGTGTTGTGTGGTTTGTTTGTTGTGGGGTGGTGGTTTCGTTCGTTCGTTCTTTAATTTAATAACGTCCTAGCCCCTAACATGATCTTAGACAGTGTGTGTGTGTGTGTGTTGTTGTGTGTGTTGTTGTGTGTGTGTGTTTGCGTGCTAGTGCAAGGAGAGAGAAGAGAGAGAGTAAGAAGAGAAGAGAGAGATAGAGAGTGTGTGTGTTCACATATAATAGTGTATACACACACATAATCACAAACCACACCACACACACACACACAAATCACAACACACACACACACCACACACACACACAACACACAACACACACACACACAAGCAGCGCACACACCACACTCACACAAACACACCACACACACACCCACACACTACACACAACACAAACACACATACACAAACACACACACACACACACACACACACTCACACACGGAAGGCTGGCCTTGTCAGTGCTTGTCAAAGCACAGTTTTTTTTCCTGCCTTCTGTCTTCCACCCGTCGTTTCTCGTTCTCCAACATCCGTGTTCAACAGCTTAGACAAACACATGATATCAGCGTGTAAAGGAGGAAGGGGGGGTGGCAGTGGGGAGGTGACGGATCTGTCAAGCAGCGAAGAAAGATGCGTAAGTTTCAACGTTCAGCCTAGATACAGCCATACACACAGACTCAACGCAGAGACAGACAGACAGACAGACCGACAGTTGGCAAAGAGAATGAAAAGAAACAGCGGCATTGTTTTTCTTTTTCTGTGACCAATCTTAAAAGAAAGAAGAAAGAAAGAAAAAAGACACCTGACTTGTGTTTCACTTGAAGTTTGTTTTGTTGTTGAAACAACTCTCAACGTTTCATCCATACCCACTCTGACCCTCTACACGCCTATCAGAGACAGAGACCGAGACATAGAGAGACAGAGAAGAGAGAGTGAGTGAGAGAGAGAGAAAGAAGCCAGACGACAGACAGCAAAGAGATAGAGAGAGAGAGAGAGAGAGAGAGAGAAGAAGAGAAGAGAGAGATACAGACAGCATACAAAAAGACAGACAGACAACAGACCGACAACAGACAGACAGACAGACAGTAGCAGGCAGCAGACAGACAGACAGAGGTAGGGGAGAAAATACAACAGAACAACAGACAGACAAAACACTGACCTAGACCCAGAAACACAGCAGCTTTTTTTCCACTCACAGTGTTTCAACAGCCAACCTGCCCCCCCCCCGCCCCCATCCGCCCGACCCCCACCCCGCTCCCACCACCACCAACCACTACCACCACCACCCACCTCACGAGCTCAGCCACCCGATCCAACTATTTCGAAACATCAAAGTACCCCCACCCCCACCTCCCCTCTCCTCCCCTCCTCCTCACCTCCTTCCCGATTCACCACAGCCCCTGGGTGAGGACAAGGAGGAGGGGAGGGAGGGAACGGAGGATCAGAAAAAGCAAGGGGGCGGGCAGAGGTGCTGGTGGTGGTGGTGGGTGGGCGGGGGGGGGGGGGGGCCGCGATAACGGCGGGAGGAGAAAGTGGAGGTCTAATTCGCGCGCACTGCATAATTAAACTTCAGCCTAAAGACGTGACCGGCGCGAGAAGCGCAACTTGTGCGATGAGGTCGACCACGCCATTTTTGTTGTGGGGGGTCCCCCCCCCCCCAGCCGCCTTACTTTTCGTTTTTTTTCTTCCCCCCTCCCCCCCGCCCCGTCACTGTTCTGTTGCTCACCGATTATCGTTCCTTGACTTGTGTAAAAACACACTGTGGGTTTTAAGGTGGTCCGCCCGCACGCCTGCTGTATTTCACCGCCAGCTGTTTTTGTACAGGTCAAGTTCATGTTACGCAAAGGTCAAACAGCACAAACCATTGAATAGATTTTAAAATAATAATATCTATATTTTTTTTTAAACGCCCAGAAACCTGATGGATTAACAAAAAGGCGTTTGAGTACATGAAAATCGCCCTGACTCTATGAAAAAAACCATGATGTGCAAAAGACGTTTTTATTCTAATCTGGGCAGTAAAATCGTTCGAACGCCATAGTTGCCCACAGGACACATAATTGTGCATGGTTGGAGGACTTCTTGCGTTTTTCTACGCCATAAGTAGAGCACAAGGATTTGGGAAGTTGAACATCAGACGCAGGAATGAAGGTCGTGTGGATCGTCTGTAATATGAATAGAGAGCAGCGTTGGATCCGCCTCCGAGGCAACGCACACGAATGGTCAGGGCTGGACTGTGCGATGGTTTGTTTTGGTACTGGGCTGACCTATCTGAGAAGAAGGCAGGTGCAGCTTGGAGTGCAACAAGAATAAATAGCGATAGGGCCTCTAACTGTGCCAACGGACTGACCTTAGTTTTGTCCGCAGACCGACGTTAATAATCGTTTGGACCGGTACTAACAAGCTTTCGTTCTGCAATTCAGCCCCGAACTGTCCGCCCCGTGAGGCCCGTCAGCTAACTTCACGTTTAAGGCTACTCTCTGTCGCGATCACTCTCCCGCTCACTCGATCAATGGCAATGTACGGTCGCCTCGCCAATTGGGCGTGTCCGCCTGCAGCTCAAGTGGGTAAGAAAGATGGCGATGGATCAAAGATCACGCCGTCTTGCCTCCCTCGGTCAAACCCCCGCCGCCTTATGGAACGCTTGTCCACCCCACCCCCCACCCCCCGGTAGCTGTTCCCACTTACTTTCCTTCTGTTCTGCCTCGGTCGTCGGCGCGGCGGCGGCTTCTTTCTTCTTCTTCCTTTCTTCTCTCATCTTCTTTCTTCTTCTTCTTCCCTCTTCCTCAACTTCTTCTCCTTCCCTTCCACCTTCCTTCTTCCTTCTTCTACTTCTCCTCCTCCTCCTCCTTCTTCCTTCTTTTTCTCCTCCTCCTCCTCCTTCTCTTCTTCTTCTTCTTCTTCTCCTCCTCCTCCTTCTCCCTCCTCCTCCTCTTCTACTTCCTCCTCCTCCTTCTTTCTCTTCCTCCCCTTCTTCTGGCACAACGCACGCAACAATGCTCTCTCTGCAGGACGCCTGGTCTCCCTTGACAACGTGACCCTACCGTTCATTCTCTACGTGTGTGGCTGCACCCCACAAATGGAATGCCCCAAGGCCTCGCTTAAGCAGTTCCGAATATTTATAGACTGCGCAATTAAGGTTGTATGAATTGTTTTTTTAATTTATTGTGTCTGAAAGTGGATTTCTCCTCGGCTCTTTCCTATGGTCATCACGGTACAAGCCAGTGCATCCGAACGACAGACTGAACTCCAACGAATGGGACTGTTGGGGGGGGGGGGGGGGGGGGGGGGGGGGGGGGGGGGGGGGGGGGGGGGGGGGGGGGGGGCTTACAGCGGGCACAAAACAGGGCAACGGAGTGGGCAAAAGGGGCCCCCCGAAATGAGAATCACTACAGGTGAGGTCCTGTATTTGAAGACTGAGATTACACCGATGAAAATCCCCCCCCCCCCCCCCCCCCCCCCAAAAAAAAAAAAAAAAAAAAAGTGAAGGATATCAGTGTGGGAATATTCTTGTATCAGTGATCAGTTCGAAACATTAAATCTGGCCCAATTTATGGAAAGGCCCCAAAACTCTAACATCTCTCTCTCTTCCTCTCTCTCATCTCCTCAATCTCTCTCTCTCTCTCGCTCTCTCTCCCTCCCGCCCTCTCTCTTAAAGTATTAACTGAAAATACCCAAGTTATGGAGCGCAACAATTTAAATATACACTTGATTGCTTGAACATTTTGCTTTCTTTTGTTTTTACATCAAATTCTTTTTTTTCTCTCTGACAAAGGAAACAATAAAATGCGTGTCAGGTTGTCGAACACCAAGGACAAAAAGGCAAATTAAAAAAAAAATGAAAGGATTAAAAAAAAAAAAAAGCAAAGGAGAGAAGAACAAAAAACAAAACACAAACAAAAGGAAAGAAGAAAAATAGATAAATGAAAGAAAGAAAGGATTGAAAGATGAATCAGAGGAAAGAAAAGAACGAAAAGACTAAAAAAAAAAAAAATAAATAAATAACAAAAATAAATTTTTTTAAAGAGAGAAGAGAATGAAACAGAAAAAAAAGAAAGAAGAACGACGCACACAGAGGAAGCAGAAAAAGACAGGGGATAGAAGCCGCAAGAAAGACAGAAAGAAAAATAAAAAAAATAGTTCATGTATGACACAAAGGCCATCGCCACAGAAAAGATGAAGAAGAAGAGGAGGAGGAGGAGGAGAGGAGGAGAAGAAGAAGAGGAGAGGGAGAAAAAATAGAGAGAGGAGAGGAGAGAAGAAGGAGAAGAGAGAAAAAAGAATGGAAGAAAAGAAAAAAAGACAACAACAACAACGATAAGAAAGACAAGCAAGCAAAATCAAATACACCAAAAAGAAAGAAGGAAAAAGGAAGGAAGGAAGGAGACAACCGGATCGATCAAGTGGATGAAGGGGAAAAAAGGTGAATGAAACACGTTAAAGGGATTTCAGGAATCAAAGAAAGAAAAGTTTAATAGATTTTTTTAACGAAAGAATTGAATTAAACTAGGAGAAGTCACAGGAAGGAAAGGCAAAGACACGCACACACGAGGGGGGAAGACAGTGGAAAAGAAGAAGAAGAAGAAGAAGACGAAAAGAAAAGAAAAGAAGGAAAAATGGGGGAAAAAAAGAGATAGCGTTGAGCAACATTCTCTTCTACGGAATCTCTGTGTCAACATGAACAAAACCAAACAACTTTGACGAAGAGCACAGACACTGACCACCCAGACAACACACACACAACACACACACACACACACACACTGGTGTGTGTGCGTGTGTGTGTGTGTGTGTGTGTGTGGTTTGTGGTGTGTGTGTGTGTGTGTTGTGGTGTGTGTTGGGGTGTGTGCGCGCGTGCGTGCGTGCGTGCATGCGTGTTTGTGTGTGTGGTGTGTGGTAGCAAACACAAGAGGAGAGAGAGTGCGAGGAAAAGAGAAAGAGAGAAGAGTGGCTGTGTGAATGTGTGGGTGAGTGTGCGGCGGTTGAGTGCCGTGCGTGCATGTGTGGATGTGTGCGCGCGCGTGTGTGCGTGTGTTGTTTGTGTGTGTTGTGTGTGTGTGTGTGTGTGTGTGTGTGGTGCGCCGGGCCCGCCGCGCGTGCGAGTGTTGTGCAGGTCAACTGTGTCGTACGTGCGTGTGGTACGTGTGAGGATGAACATTCAAACTGTGTGTGTGGTGTGGGTGGTGTGTGTGGTGGTGTGTGTGTGTGTGTGGGAATAGATAATATATATAGAGAGAAGATTGAGGCGCACGCACGCACGCACACACTTTTGTTTAGTGGAAAACGTAAAATGAATGACACTCACACACACACACACACACACACACACACCCACACACACACACACACACACATACACAGAAAAAAAGAGAAGTCAGGGGGAGGGAAGCACGACACAGTGGACTGTACAGATGTGGGACGAGTAGGGAATGGGGTGGAATTGGAGGGAGAGGATGGAGAGAGTAAGAAGGGAGAGGGAGAGAGATAGATAACAACAGAAAAGACAGATGCACGTGCAACCACACAACACATACCCTCACCCACCCTTGCAAGCATACATGTTCTACGAAAAGTCATCAACTGACCACAGAACGAAAGGGCCGATTTTCATCATCCCCCTCGCTCACCTCCCCCCCTTGTCCCCATACCCCCCCCCCCTCCCCCGCATCTCTACACTCCACCCAATCTCCCCCTCTTAACCCCGCCGCTCTGCCCCTCCCCTCCCACCCTCCTTTCTTTTTTCACCACCCTAAACTCCAAGGAACCTCCAAACACTTCACCACCCGTCCTCCATCTCTCTCATATCGTCGCCCTTCCCCCTCCTCTTCTCTAGCCTCTCTCTATCTCGTCCTGTCTCTCGCTCTGCCTATTGCAATACACTGGCAAAGGAACGATAACTTCAAGAAACAACGAAACAAAGTAACCGCAATAAACGACGCGCTCGAAAAAAAGTATTTTTATACTTTATAAATCTAAAAGTGAGACAAATCAATTTGGAAATCTATAAACCAACTATCAGGAAAAAATAATTACAGCCCCCTTGGAGTGATAACTCTCTGCCGAAAAGCTGAACAAACATTTCACAAAACCGGTTGCCCAAAGAGTTGTTACACAGACAACGCACATCAAACAATCTGTTTTGTTGTTAAATAAAACATTTTTGTGATTCAAAATCATATACAGTTACATACACAAAACTACAGTTCCAATCATTAGTGTGCACGGAAGTTTTCATATTTAGTGCTGCTGAAAACAGTCTCGTTCACGTAGGTTGGATGACTTTGAACAGCAAATCTAAGATAATCTCACCCGTATCGGAACACATACATATGGTTTACAATCTCTGTCTTAAACGTTGTTGTTATCCACAAGTGTTTAAGGATGCAAAGTCTGCCGTTCATAGGCCGTTTTCGTTCGACCCATCCAATTATAGACCGATTTCGATTTTACTGCTCTGTCCAAACTTTTGGAAAAACCATGAAATGGAAACGCAGGCACATTCACCAATATGATCTATTTCACCCCCAATCAGAGTGGATTTATAGCCAGTCATTCCTCCACACCAGCTCACTACTTAATAGAAAAGTGGCCATATAACATAAACAATGAATTAATTTTACGGCTGCTGTTCTTGTGATTTTGCAAAAGCATTGATAACCATTGATCATGACTTTTATCTAGAAAATGTATTTTAGATTGACTTACCTTAGACTCAGTAAAACTCCTTTCATCCTTTTGGTTTTAAATAACTTTATTTCAAACTAATGAACAGAATACCTTCATTATTGGACAGACGAAGAGCAACAACAACCCTAGGGCTATACGTGCTCAATGACATTTAACAATAATTGCGTTAAATACTTTCACATATACTAAACATTCACTTCGGCTTGGATTTTTTTAAGAAACATTGAAAAAGAAAAATCAAAAACAGACCATAAAATATAAATAAAAAAAAAAAAAGAGACACTTAGCAGAAAAATATAATAATAACATGAAAATGGAGGAAGGTAGTGGAAACAGCAATCTCATCATCAACAAAATAGGTGAACACTTTACAACTCGAAGAACTTATACTATCACGTAAAGTAGTTTAGGGTAAACCCATCTTTTCCATAAGTATTGTGTTGAATTATGTAAGTTTCAATTTGAATTTAATTTTTTTTTTCCTTTTTTTCCCCCTTTTCTTTTCCCCCTTTTTCATTTCTTTTTTTCCCCTTTTTTTTTTTCATTTCCGCCAGTTTTTTTCTACCCTTCGAAGACACTATGACATCCGGATCGCTTAAACAAAAAAAGAGTAACTAATTTTTTAGCGATGAACGTTGCTAATCATAAGTAAACCAAACTATCGATCCATTAAACGACGCTTGCCAATCGCTTGGTCAGTCAGCATCTATTGCAAAGTATAGAAATGGATCAAATGAATAAATAAGAGCCAAACTTATAAAGTAACAGAAAGTAAAATATGAAAAAGGCAAAAACAACTTTTATTCCCCCTTCCTTTTTCCTCCCCTTTTTCTGGGTTTTTTTTTTTTAATGAGAAAGTTAGGGCAAAAAATCGGTTCCGATTCGAGATAAACGGTGCACTTTTCCAAGATTAATGAATTCACATCAGATTGAAGAGCACGGCTACCTGCTAAAAAAACGTAATTGGTTAAATTCTGTGGAAGACGTCTAATTGTATTTTCAATCACGAACTATATTAAATAGGGGACAGAAAACAAATAGTGTTTCCTGCGTTACTCTTCCTTGCCACAGCTACAAGAAGGATTATTATCCTATGTCGTAACCATATCGTTCTTTAGATCACTCATACCAAACGACCGGCAGGGAATGACTTGTTCTCTCTTTTACCAAAATTTAGTCTGTGAACTATAGCGTCATCACTAGACAATATCGGGGTTGCAGGTGGCGCAAGAGTTGCTAGTTTTTAATTATGTAGTCAGGTAGGGCATTCCAGAATTGATTCGATGGGACAAACGATTTGTTAATAGTAACTCTGCTTACATTTCATAACTGTGCGTCTAGAGGCTTCGCCTGTGGTAGGTTTTCTGTCAGAGACTAGAGAGAATAAAGAGTACTAAATAATTGCTTAGGCCATTAATCATTTTATATACTGTAATATTATATGCCGTTTTCATCTTTCTTTTAAATGGTCAGAATCCAATTCTTTTTTATAATTTTTGATGTTTATGTTCCACGAACAGTGCTGTATGATCTTAGAGCTTCCAGGGTGCTATTTCCAGATGCTGCGAACTGCGTCTCATACAATTATCCCAGACAATGTCGTCAAATCGAAGTGTGGCAATATAAATTTGTATACGATTTCGAGAGCGTTTCTACTTAATCTTATATTTGTACATTTTAGTCATGAATTAACATTGTAACAGTGGTCATTATATGTTTTATGTGCGCATTCCATTTGCAATCAAGTTGGGAAGAATGATACCAGGTGTTTATTTGTAGTACTTTTTTATTTTGAAGAATGTAAACCAAATGTAAGACAATATCCAGTCCTATTGCGATGAGATTCAACAGTTCTGTTTTCTCACTTAAATTTTACTTTCCAAGTTTTAGGCCCACGAGTTTATCTTTTCCAAGTCAGCATTAAGTAATTTCAGCGGCGGAGATTGGATTATCGAGTGATAAATACATGCTCGTGTCATCAGCAAAAAGTTTATGTGACTGGATATTCATTTACACTATCATTGATTATATATAAGAAACAGGAGCGTGCCTAGTACTGAACCTTGTGGGACAACCAGAAGGAATTCTCTTGTATACAGATTTTTCGCCTTTAATGGTAACTGCATGATAGCGATTTAATAAATAATCATAAACCATTCATTAATTTACCTCGTATGCCAATGGCCTTTCATTTATGGAGAGACCTTTTGTGCTGACACGATCAAAAGCTTTGGAAATGTCAAAAAACGGCATGCGTTTGTTGAACCATATCAAACGAGTAACACAGAATCTTATAAATGCAGAGCAACTGAGTGACGTAGAGTCTCTAGGGAATAAATCCTACTGGAGAAGATGAAATAAGTTTGATAGATGATGAAAAAATTAAACACATTTTGAATACATCTCTCTAAGACTTTACCAACGCAACTAAGCAATGAAATCGTCATAATTATCACACGTCTCCGTGGGGCAGCCTTTTTATCAAAGGATTTACATGCCAGTTTCCATAGCTTTGAAATTTGCCTACATTTAAATCTATTGAAAAGAGAGGTCAAGAGTTTTTAAAATAACTGGAAGGATGCCAACCAGTCATTTTGGTGTGAATTAGTCAGTCCTACGCGGGGCGTGGGGTCTTGGGGGCATAATGACCAGGTTCAACTGCTAAGAGGAAGTTAAGTTATTAAGCTCAAGGTCAAGATGGAAGTATCGGGCACTTCAGCTTCTCATTCTCTATAGAAGACTGCTAATGAAGAAGTCATTGAAAATATCAGCTTTCTCTTACTTGTGTGATATAAGATATTAGCATCATGATTGGTGAATTTTCGTTAGTGTCCATACACCTTCTTTTAAGAAAGATTTAACTAATTTCCACCATTCTCTGTTTCCAAATTTCATCTGACTATAAAACTTGTTCTTGATTAAGAGCACATAACACTGTGGTCAGACAAAAGCTGCCAAACTTCGTCGATTGTATAATTAGGGCTCCTGGGTGATAACTAAATTTTTTTCTTAAAACAGATTCTGTTAATTCATTATTCTCTTGGTTCATTTATTAACTGTACAAGCTGATATCGATTAAGAATGTTTACAAAGTGTGTGGACGTATGTTTAAGAATCATATAAAATCCCCCAGAATCAAAACACTTAACGAGGTGTTATTTGCTTTGTGAATACTTCTTCTATCAGATTCCCGAATAGTTGGATGTTTAGAAACTTGGTTTTCGAATATAATAACCAATAATAAACTTGTTTTGTCCCAGATTTGTACTCTATCCACGCAGCCCGAGACCATCAACCGCAGATCAACTCGAGGTTTGCAGACAATTATTTCTCACATAAGAAGCACACCGCCAGGGGGTGGTGCTGAAGGCCTTCACGCCTGCTTGAGGATAAAATTTGATATATGTATAGAAACTGTCATAATGAACCAGAAACCAAGCTCAGAAACAGTGATAATATCACATTTGTTTACTACTCTGCATTCCAAGAACTCGATGTTCCACAATGCTTTCTTGCGTTTACATGCACAACGTAACAAATCGTTTTACACTTAGCCTCTGGTTTTGTTTTCAATATCACCAGACAAAAGTAAGAGTATCCTTTTGATAGGGAAAATCATGTGTCCTTATTTCTATTTGAAGTTGTCCATAACAATCTAAAAAGGAACGTTTATTCAAAATACATTTAGATTGTTGGTAAGGACGCTCCCTAATAGGAAGAAGGGACAAACAAAGACAACATCACATTAAATGGACAGTGTAGGCATGTCATGAACAAAATTGTAAAATGATGGTTTCATTCAGGAACCATAATTTCTTACTGTTTGTGAGAGCTTTACATAGTATAAACCAACCCTGGCGCGGTATATGTTTACATCAACACCCATTTATGTTACAGCACTCTGACGTATAGAGTGAAGGAATTTGGCCAGGGTCGGTAGGAACTGCACATCATAAATATCCCTGTAACTCCCTTGGTAGAAAAAAGTGTTAGAAGGAAACATACTAAGAGTCATAGATATCCCTGTTTCTCTATGTGGAAAACAAACACTTTTTGAATAATGGAAGACAAGCAGTATTTCAAAACTCCATTATGTCACCTCTTAGACGGTGAAATATGGTATTCCTCAAGGATCTATTTTAGGTCCTATTTTGTTTTCTATTTATGTTATCGATTTACCACTTCATGTAACGTCGTCTACTGAACTGTTTGCTGATGATACTACCCTTTATAATAAAGATAAAACTCCGGAAATAGTGTGCTGCAACATGCAGAAAGATTTAGATAAATTAGTTAGTTGGACAGAAGCAAATCATATGGCTCTTCACCCTCTTAAGTCAAAGTTCATGTTAGTTACCACCAGACAGAAAAGACAAAACATTAAAACCAGCTTGCCAAGCCTTAATATTTATGACAAAGAAATTGGAAGGAGTCGAATCGCACAAATTGCTAGGTCTTACACTTGATAGTAACATATCTTGGTCTAGCCACATATCTTTTCTTTGTAAAAAAACTGTCCAAGAAAGTGTTTCAGCTAAATAGAATTAAGCATTTTCTTGATGAGCATACTCGAAAGATATTTTTCCATGCATACATTCAACCGACATAGACTATGCTTCAACTTGCTGGGATTTGGCAAGTAAAAACTCCTTAAGACCTCTTGAGAGCTTATACAGACGTTCTCTCAAACGTATTCTGCTCAAATCATCGTCCCTCCTACCCAGTGATTACAAATACTTGGGTATTCTTCCCTTTGGGTTTAAATGCCGCTTTAATAAAGCTAATTTTATGTACAAAATT
>CM031616.1:72507920-72510420 GCA_018398815.1 Conus ventricosus
GGGCGGATAGGAGAAAGTGGGAGAGGAAGAAGAAAGGAAGGAGGAGAAGGGAAGGAAGGAGGGATGGAGGGAAGGAAGGAAGAAAGAAGAAAGAAAGAAAGAGAAAAAATGGAAAGGTAAGAAGGAAAGAAGAGAGAATGGATGGAATGGGGAAAAAGAAGGAAAAAAAGAAATGGACCCCCCCCAAAAAAAAAAAAAAAAAAAGGAAGGAAGGAGGAAAGAAATTATGAACAACACGAACAAACAAAACAAAATCCTTAAAAGAACGACGAACGATGGAAGAAACACACACACACACACACACACACACACACACACACAACACACACACACACACACACACACACACACACATACAGATTGATAAGCAGGACAAGAAGAAAGGACAGACTGAAGGAATAGGGGCGGGGAGGAAGTACGGAACAAAGTTAAAAGAAAAACAAGAAGAAAAAAAAGAAAAGAAAGGTAGGAATGAAAGCAAAACAAAAATGAAGGAAGGAAGATACGAAAGAACAAAAGGAAGGAAGGAAGAGAGGGAGGGAGGGAGGGACGGAGGAAGGAAGGAAGAGAGGGAGGGAGGGACGGACGGAGGAAGGAAAGGAGGGAGGGAGTAAGAGTGGGTGAGTAGGTAAGATAGGTATCAAGCCGAGGGGTGTCTGTGAATCCAGGCACAGACCGACACACGAGCAGGAGGTGCGTTGGGTTTTTTTTTTTAAGGCCTATGTCGATGAGAGGCGCGCTGTGGGCCTTAAAGCAGTAAAGGCCCATTGTTCTCTGTCGGTGGAGTAGTCCTAACCTACCTCACTCCCTTTGTCTCCCCTTCTGTGTGTGTGTGTCTGTGTGTGTCTCTGTCTGTCGGGCCTCGCTGTCTGTCTGTCTCTGGCTGGCTGACTGGCTGTCTCAGTTTGTCTGTCTCCTCTCTTGTCTCTCTGTCTCTTTCTCTCTCTCTCTCTCTCTCTCTCTCCTCTCTCCTCTCTCTCTCTCTCTCTCTCTCTCTCTCTCTTCTCTCTCTCTCTCTCTCTCTCTCTCTCTCACTCTCCTCTCTCTTCCTCTGTCTTCTCACTGTCTGTCTGTCCTGTCCCCGTCTGTCTGTCTGTCTCTCTCTCTCTCTCTCTCTCCTCTCTCTCTCTCTCTCTCCCCTCTCTTCTCTCGTCTGGCTCCTCGCTGCATGGAGATGTTGTTGTACATGTCCAAGAAGACCTGTGAAGGATGCACGTGCGATATCATCACACTATCTTTCTGTTTGTCTTGTTAGGTTTTACAGTGGTGTGGCTCTGTGCGTTCATCACACTATCTTGTTGTCTTGTGATAGGTTTACAGTGGTGTGGCCTGTGCATATCATCACACTATCTCTGTTGTCTTGTGGTAAGTTTACAGTGGTGTGGCTCTGTGCATATCATCTCACTATCTTCTGTTGTCTTGTGATAGGTTTACAGTGGTGTGGCTCTGTGCGGTATCATGACAGTATCTTCTGTTGTCTTGTGGTAAGTTTATAGTGGCGTGGCTCTGTTGTGGACTATCATCAAAATGGCTGCCTGTCTGTGAGAAACGAATCCTTTGCCTCTGTTCCTGCTCTGTCTGTCTGTCTGTCTGTCTGTCACAAAGAAAGGGTTGAGCAGTGTCTATCGCTCACACCGATCTGAAACCAAACCCAGACTTGCGTCAAGACCTCTGGGATAAGGAGGAATGGAACTGGCAACGGACAATCAACTCTTCCAAATCCGTCCAAAGCTGAAGAGAGATTGTCACCTGATCCCAGGCGGCCCTAACGAATTAAACGGTTGTGCCGTTGGCACACAGGCATCTTTTTCAAAACCCTTTTTTATTTTAAAAGGCGAAGAAACTCCGTGGTGTAATCCCTGTCCCTGTGCCACTCGCAGTGAAACATGTTCTTGTAGAGTGTTGGGACAGGCGTGATATCAACACAAACACCTACAGCGACTTATGAAACCTGTTCAGAGAAGTCCCACTATTTTTGATCCGTTGTGGTTATCTGTAAAGGGGATCTGCAGTTTTCATCTGATGTCAGATTTTATGGAGGAAAGATTTTAACGACAGTTTCAGATGGTGTTTAGAAGTGCCATTTTGATGTTGGTGTGATTTCTTCATAGCATGACTTGGGGAGATTGAACTTCAACCGCAGTGGAGCCCTGATATCACCCTTTGCGGTCGGGCTGGGCTATAAGCAATAATATCTGTCTTCTGTCTTTGTCCTCCCCCCCCCCCACTCACTTACACGCATGCGCGCAACTACACAACACAGCACGCACGCACCAGCAGACGCACGCACGCACGCGCGCGCGCGCCAATACACAACCTGGCGATCCCCCCATAAATTAATAATATATAATCCAGCGCGCATCACACACACACACGCACGCACGCACGCACGCACGCCGCAGCACGCACGCACGCACGCACGCACAACACACACCACCACACACACACACACACACACACACACGGCGTGCAGCTTTGAATGCTGGAACCTGAATGAGTT
>CM031616.1:72522920-72530420 GCA_018398815.1 Conus ventricosus
AAAGGGAGAGAGGGAGAAGGTAGTGTGTGGTGGGGGTGAAAATCAAGCTAATCAATTAAATGACCAATTGACCACCACAGAGAGTAAGGCGTGTAGGCGTGACTGTCATGATTTGAATATCCAATGGAATTAGAGGGAGATAACTTCGGGTACGAGGCGGTAAAAATACTGACCAATGGTACTCGCCCTTGGACACGGAGTTAGGGGATAAAGGAATGCGTGAGTGAGAGAGAGAAAGGAGAGACGAACAGAGAGAGAGAGGGAGAGAGGTTCTGAGTGTAAGCTCTGCAGGAGAGAAGGGCAGAGAGAGAGAGAGAGATGAGGAGAGAGGAGAGAACCAAGTTGTAGCATTTAGCACCGTAGATAGTCTGCAGAGGAAGGACTAAAGAGAGATGTGGAGAGAGAGAGTTGCTAACTAATGAAGAGAAAAAGAAAGAAAAGAAAGGAAAAGAAAGCAACCATGTCCATTTGATAGAGCAGACTAGAAGAGAGAGAGAGAGTGCAATGCGTTAATGCAGGAAGAAGGAAAGGAGAACAGATCGATGTTGATAGTCACTGTTCCATCTGAACGGGGGTTCGACCTCATACCTGGCAGCGTCACTTCGTCAAGCAGAACCACAGACCAACGCCAGTGCCAGCAGTCTAACCTGACCAGGTGCCAGCAGACCAACACCAGTGCCAGCAGTTGTGTCGTGCTTGTGAAAGTGACAGTGAAAGAAAAAAAAAGAAAAGAAAAGACAGTGATTCGTGAATAGTTAAGATCACCTGGCCAGGTAAAGTAGAAATCTATTTATACCCGGGTTAGTTAATGATGTTTTAGATAAATGATTTTGTGAAGTTCAGGAAAGAGAGAATGTTTTATTTTGTTTGGTTCCATATGCATTGATGTTTCGTTCTATGATCATGTGTTGTAAAGTTATAGACTTTACTAGTGGTTTGATGTGACGAATGCATGATATATGAATGAGATCGTAAGCAAGCTGTGAGTGTGTTTGGGCTGTGCGCTAGTCCTTCCTCCATCGATATCACCGAGGTTGACAATTTATTGGCGAGCCTGCCAGGATATTCTGGCCCATTTATTATAATTGTTCAACTTCTCAGAGAGGAAGCTGGGTGGGATTCAAGTATTGTAATCCTAAGACAAGGGGTTGTCTTACTGTATGTTCCCAAGATAGTTAAATACTAGGCTTGGCATTGCTTCCAAGATAGTTAATACTAGGCTTGGCATTTCAGCCCCAGAGTACTTATTTCGCACAGATTGCCTATAATTCGCTCTCATAGTTGGGTCAGGCGCTGGGCGTCTTATAAAAACTAAACTACGTTGTCCCAAGCTATATTATCATTCATAGGATTGTGCTATTACGTCACTCGTGTCGGTAACCACCAGTTTGGCTGTCGTAGTTATAAAATCTTGTTCAAAAAAAAAAAAAAAAGAAGATATAATGGCGGAAGAAAAGAACACCCCTATTGAACAACTCGTGAGCGTCGCTCGTGATTTAGGCTACTCGGGAGAAGAGTTGCGAGCATTCGTTGAAAACCAGCAAAAGATGGAAAGGGATGAACGCGCGGAAAAGACGCCATGTCGCAGTAGAAGCGCAAGAAATAGAAAAATTAAGGATTCAGGCTAATGATAATCAGGCTAGGGAAACGCAGGAAACAGAAAGACTAAAGGAAGCGCAGGAAACAGAAAGATTAAGAATTCAATTAGAGTTAGAGCGAGTGAAAATACAAAGGGAGACCACCGAGGATGGGAGTTCAGTTTCCAGTGACTCTGTGCGCAGTTACGCCCCCGACCAAAGTTGCCAAAATTCTCTGAAGGAACCGACTCGATTGATGCATACATCAGTCGTTTCGAAACGTTTGCGACCAGTCAGGGTTGGCCTTCAGAAGAGTGGGCAGTCATTTTGTCAGCGCTATTGACGGGTAAGGCACTACAGATTTTCACTGCATTGCCAGCAGACACCCAATCTGATTTTGGTGCTGTGAAGGAATCATTGATGAAGGGATTTGACCTCACAGAGGAAGGATTCAGAAAGAAATTTCGTTCAGCTAGATTACAAGCAGGTGAAACGTACACTCAGTTTGGTGCACGTTTAGATCACTATTTTGATAAATGGCTAGAGTTGAGTGGTACGAAGAAGGAGTTCGCTGAATTGAAAGAGCTGGTTATGAAGGAACAGATTTTGTCAGGTTGCGGCCCTGAGTTAACCATACATTTGAAAGAGAGACAGCCAGAGACAGCAGGGGAGTTGCTGAAGTTAGCAGAGGTGTACAGGGAGGCACGTTTGGGCACTAAGGTGCAGGAGAAACAGGTGCTAGGCACAGGTGAGAAGAGTGCAAGGAGACTAGGAGAGTTTCCTGCAAAGTCTGCAAACCCAGTGGTGGGGCAGAAAGGAGGACAAAGGGACAATAGGTGTTTCATTTGTCACAAGAAGGGAATGTGGCGAGGGATTGTCGCATGAGGTTCCAGAAGGCAGCAGCCTTGCAAGAGGTGGATAAGGGTCGCCAGGGGAGACGACCTGCAGTGGAACCAAAAGGGATCCAATCTGAAGAGGGTGGAGTGCGGCCTATGGCTAGCACTGGACAGCAGTCAGTGTCAGGGATGGAGGGCACTAGGCTGAGTGGTTCGTTACCAGTGGAAGAAGGGTGGATTGGCCAGCAGAGGGTGAAAGTGTTACGAGACACTGGTTGTTCATGTGGTGTAGTACGAACAACGCTGGTCGAGAAAGGGGATTTGACAGGGCAAATCCAGACCTGTACTCTAATCGATGGCACTGTGAGGGAGTTCCCAGTTGCTAAGATAGAAGTACGTACCCCTTACTTCTCAGGCGAGTTGTCTGCGTTGGTGATGGAGAAACCCCTTCATGATTTGATCATCGGAAATATTCGGGTGCAAGGGATCCAGGGATCCTGAGTTGTTGACTGTACAGGGGCAGCAGTTCAAACACGGAGCAAGAAGGAGGAAAAGGTTGATAAACCGTTAGTCGTTCCGGCAAGGAAGTCAGGCATAGATGTGTCGCCTGATGAGTTTAGGGCAGCGCAGGAACAAGACCCTTCGCTCATAAAGTCTTGGGAGTTGGCAAGAGGTGGAGAGAAACAGGTGGTTAGAGGAGGTGAGACAGAATTTCTTGTGAAAGGCGGGTTGTTGTACCGAGTGTTTACCAAGGGGAAGACAGGTAAGGTGACAACTCAGTTAGAGGTACCAGCATGTTATCGTGACACTGTCATGTCAGTGGGTCACGAGTCGCTCATGGCGGGTCATCTCGGCACCAGCAAAACAGCTGATCGAATCTTTGATGATTTTCACTGGCCAGGAGCAATGGCAGACATAAAGCGTTTTTGCATGTCATGTGACGTGTGTCAAAGGTCAGCCACAAGAGGGGTGAAGAGGAAGGCGCCTCTTAAACATCCCCCTTTAATTGACACACCATTCAGGAGAGCGGCTGTTGATCTGATTGGCCCAATCGCGCCTGTTCCAAAGGTGGGCACAGGTATGAGACATGTAAGGTTGCAAGGGAAAGCTTGCAGGAGGCTAGGGTCGTTCAGAAGAAACAATATGACAGGAAGGTGAGAAAGCAATCCCTCAAGGTGGGAGATCAAGTCCTGGTACTGCTTCCCACGGGTCACAACAAGCTGCTGATGCATTGGAAAGGTCCATTCACCATCACTGAAAAGGTCGGTCGGGATTACCGAATTGATGTGAATGGGAAACTAAAACTTTTCCATGCGAATTTTCTCCGCAAATATATTCAGCGTGAGACTCAGCACATAGGCGCAGCAGCAATCATTGATGAGGTGAAAGAGACCCAGCAGAAGAAGGGGAGATTTGTTGCCTAAGTTTCCAGAAGAGTCATACAGGGATGTGTCACTGTATGAAGGGCTAGACAGTAGGAGTTCCTAGGTTTTGTTGTTGGAGGCGACACAAAGCAGCCAGAAAAGGGAAAGGTGGAGAAGATGATGAATTCAGAGAGACCAAAGACGAAAACAGAAGTCAGGAGTCTGCTAGGTTTTGTTGGTTTCTATAGGGAGTTTGTTCCAAATTTCGCAGCAATCACGAGTCCTCTCAGTGATTTGGTCAAGGCAGGGAAACCGGCAGTGGTCGAATGGTCAGACGCTGCAGAGCAAGCACTGCAGACGGTGTTGGAAAGACTAGGTTCCCGTCCCATCTTGAAGCTACCAGATATGTCCAAACCATTTTTGTTGCGGACAGATGCATCAGGTGGTGGGATAGGTGCAGTATTGTTGCAGGAGCATGAAGGGGTCGAGTTTCCTGTGAGGTATGCTAGCAGGAAGTTGACAAAGTGTGAAGAAGGGTACGCAACTGTAGAGAAGGAGTGTCTAGCCGTTGTGTGGGCCGTGCAGAAATTCCACAAATACTTGTACGGGAAAGAGTTCGTGATAGAGACTGATCATCAACCACTCAAATTCCTGCAGGAGGCGCAGCTGAAAAACAGCAGGGTTCTGCGTTGGGCAATGGCACTGCAGCCTACAGGTACCGAGTGCAGTACATTCCAGGTCGACAGAATGTCGGAGCTGACTATTTAAGTTGCGTTAGTCTAGCAAGCTGCAACTCAGAGGAAGTCAGTCATATCCGGGGTGCTTTGTTGATATTATGTGTTGATTACAGTTATGTTGATTGGATATGGGTTCATTCCCAGTTGGCTATGGTTCATATTTTTGTGTGAGACTTGTTCATGTGAATGTAGTTATGCTTGGAGCATACAGTCGCTTGTGTAGTGATGCATTATTTGCAATAAGTGAGGACGGAGATTCCTCAGTGAAGTGTCATGGATCGTGATCATATTATATTGTGCTTTTCATAAGAATTGTGAAGAGGAGAGATGGCAAATCCGCAGGTAGGGGAATTGCATAAGTGCGCACAGAGGTGGTTATAAAATGAGTTGAAATAACGCAAGAGCGCACGTCAATGATAACTCATTGGAGTGGTATTCACTAATGATATATTTTATAATTTATAAACCGTTTGTTGTAAAGTATTTTTCAACTTTGCACGTGTAGCTGTGTGTCAGCAAATTCGGTTGTTGTCTTTTTTGTACGTTGTTTTGAGACAATGCGGTGCATAGTCTTTTGCAAGGGGGAAATTGTCACGGACAAAAAATAAACAACCAAAGTCGTGGTCCAGGTTGTTTGGACATAAGCTCAAACTCAAATATTCTGAGCGCCAGGTAGACGGGCCCATGTGTCGGGTCCAGCCAATTAAGCATAGCGGAGAGAGCTCCACGGAGACGGTCTGTCCAGCCAGACGGACTAAGTAGCTGACCGACGCCTCGATGTCTGGTCAAACGAGTCTCGACGCCTGGATCAGACTCATTCAGCCAATTTGGGCACAGCGAGGAGACTAATCCTAATCTCTACGGAGACGGTACCGTCCAGCCAGACGGACTAAGTAGCTTGACCGACGCCTCGATGTCTGCCCTGACGGATCTCAACGCCTGGGCCAGACTGATCTAGCCAATTTACGACGTCGCCGGAAAGGGAGAGGGAGAAGGTAGTGTGTGGTGGGGGTGAAATCAAGCTAATCAATTAAATGACAATTGACCACCACAGAGAGTAAGGCGTGTAGGCGTGACTGTCATGATTTGAATATCCAATGGAATTAGAGGGAGATAACTTCGGGTACGAGGCGGTAAAAATACTGACCAATGGTACTCGCCCTTGGACACGGAGTTAGGGGATAAAGGAATGCGTGAGTGAGAGAGAGAAAGGAGAGACGAACAGAGAGAGAGAGGGAGAGAGGTTCTGAGTGTAAGCTCTGCAGGAGAGAAGGGCAGAGAGAGAGAGAGATGAGGAGAGAGGAGAGAACCAAGTTGTAGCATTTAGCACCGTAGATAGTCTGCAGAGGAAGGACTAAAGAGAGATGTGGAGAGAGAGAGTTGCTAACTAATGAAGAGAAAAGAAAGAAAAGAAAAGGAAAAGAAAGCAACCATGTCCATTTGATAGAGCAGACCAGAAGAGAGAGAGAGAGAGTGCAATGCGTTAATGCAGGAAGAAGGAAAGGAGAACAGATCGATGTTGATAGTCACTGTTCCATCTGAACGGGGGTTCGACCTCATACCTGGCAGCGTCACTTCGTCAAGCAGAACCACAGACCAACGCCAGTGCCAGCAGTCTAACCTGACCAGGTGCCAGCAGACCAACACCAGTGCCAGCAGTTGTGTCGTGCTTGTGAAAGTGACAGTGAAAAGAAAAAAAAAGAAAAGAAAAGACAGTGATTCGTGAATAGTTAAGATCACCTGGCCAGGTAAAGTAGAAATCTATTTATACCCGGGTTAGTTAATGATGTTTTAGATAAATGATTTTGTGAAGTTCAGGAAAGAGAGAATGTTTTATTTTGTTTGGTTCCATATGCATTGATGTTTCGTTCTATGATCATGTGTAGTAAAGTTATAGACTTTACTAGTGGTTTGATGTGACGAATGCATGATATATGAATGAGATCGTAAGCAAGCTGTGAGTGTGTTTGGGCTGTGCGCTAGTCCTTCCTCCATCGATATCACCCGAGGTTGACAGCATGTAGCTAACGTTTGTTTGTTGCTAGATGTTTTGCCGGGAAAGAAGAATAAACAAACAAACAGACAAAAGAAAAACCAACACAAAAAAACAAAACAACAGACTACAACAACCCAGCCTCGTCAGTTTTTCTTCGCAGACAGACACACAGACACACACACACACACACACAGACAGACACAGAGAGGCAGACAGACAGATAGACTCAGAGAGGCAGACAGACGGACAGACAGTGAAACAGGTGGTGTAGAGGTCAGTGATTTTGTGTTCTTTTGCCCTTTCCATCGGACTCCTCCACCCAACACGTCCAAAGTGAGGGGTGACGAGAGAGAGAGAGAGAGAGAGAGAGAGAGAGAGAGAGAGAGAGAGAGAGAGAGAGAGAGAGAGAGAAAGGTTGTGGGTGGGATGGGGAAGGGGTGGAGGGGAGGGGGGAAGAGACGACGCTGTCCTTTGTCACTGATCGGGAAAGGGAGAGACGGAGGGGGGAGGGGGGGGGGGGGGGGGAGGAGCTTTTGATACGATCTTATCGAGTAAGATGACCAGATGCAAGGCGGTTTTTCTGAAATTCGGCATCTGAAATTCGGCAACATTTTGTCGCGCGACGCATCTAGTAAGATCGAAATGTTATTGAGACGGAGACTATTTGTCTTGTCTGTCTGTCTATCTATCTGCCTGTATGTCTGTCTATTTATCATTTTGTCTGTATCTATCTGTCCATCTATCAATCTGTTATTCTATCTATTTATCTATCTGTCTATCTATCTATCTATCTATCTATCTATCTATAGCTAGCTATTCATCATGTGAATTTAAGCGATCTGAATCCGGGATTCAGCTTCTTTCCCTTGTCTCAAATCTACTTGGTTTGTGAGTAACACAGACCAGATGTTGGCATAGCCTAGGAGTACAAATGTACTTGGTTTGTCGGTAACACAGACCAGATGTTGGCATGGCCTAGGAGTACAAATG
>CM031616.1:72542920-72550420 GCA_018398815.1 Conus ventricosus
CCTCGTTGGGCTCCAATGGGAAGACTGGGGCCTCGTCGTGGGCTCGAATGGGAAGACTGGGCCTCGTCGTGGGTTCCAATGGGAAGACTGACGCCTCGTGGGCTCAAATGGGAAGACTGGGGCCTCGTCGTGGCTCCAATGGGAAGACTGGGGCCTCGTCGTAGGCTGGAATGGGAAGACTGAGACCTCGTCGTAGGCTGGAATGGGAAGACTGAGGCCTCGTTGTGGGCTGGAATGGGAAGACTGAGGCCTCGTCGTGGGCTGGAATGGGAAGACTGAGGCCTCGTTGTGGGCTCCAATGGAAGACTGGAGGCTCGTCGTGGGCTGGAATGGGAAGACTGGAGCCTCGTCGTGGGCTCCAATGGGAAGACTGGAGCCTCGTCGTGGGCTGGAATGGGAAGACTGAGGCCTCGTCGTGGGCTCCAATGGGAAGACTGGGGTCTCGTCGTGGGCTCCAATGGGAAGACTGAGGCCTCGTCGTGGGCTCCAATGGGAAGACAGAGGCCCCATCGTGGGCTCCAATGGGAAGACTGGGGCCTCGTCGTGGGCTGGAATGGGAAGACTGGGGCCTCGTCGTGGGCTCCAATGGGAAGACTGAGGCCTCGTCGTGGGCTCCAATGGGAAGACTGGGGCCTCATCGTGGGCTCCAATGGGAAGACTGGGGCCTCGTCGTGGGCTGGAATGGGAAGACTGGGGCCTCGTCGTGGGCTCCAATGGGAAGACTGGGGCCTCGTCGTGGCTCCAAGGGAAGACTGGGGCCTCGTCGTGGACTGGAATGGGAAGACTGGGGCCTCGTCGTGGCTGGAATGGGAAGACTGAGGCCTCGTCGTGGGCTCCAATGGGAAGACTGAGGCCTCGTCGTGGGCTCCAATGGGAAGACTGGGGCCTCGTCGTGGGCTCCAATGGGAAGACTGGGGCCTCATTGTGGGCTGGAATGGGAAGACTGGGGCCTCGTCGTGGGCTCCAATGGGAATACTGGGGCCTCGTCGTGGGCTGGAATGGGAAGACAGAGGCCTCGTCGTGGGCTCCAATGGGAAGACTGAGGCCTCGTCGTGGCTCCAATGGGAAGACTGAGGCCTCGTCGTGGGCTGGAATGGGAAGACTGGAGCCTCGTCTGGGCTGGAAGGGAAGACTGGACCTCGTCGTGGGCTGGAATGGGAAGACTGAGGCCTCGTTGTGGGCTCCAATGGGAAGACTGGGCCTCGTCGTGGGCTCCAATGGAAGACTGAGGCCTCGTCGTGGGCTCCAATGGGAAGACTGGGGCCTCGTCGTGCACGCATGGGCTGGAATGGGAAGGCTGGGGCCTCGTCGTGGCTGGAATGGGAAGACTGAGGCCTCGTCGTGGGCTCCAATGGGAAGACTGAGGCCTCGTTGTGGGCTGGAATGGGAAGACTGGGGCCTCGTCGGGCTGGAATGGGAAGACTGAGGCCTCGTCGTGGGCTGCAATGGGAAGACTGGGGTCTCGTCGTGGGCTCCAATGGGAAGACTGGGGCCTCGTCGTGGGCTCCAATGGGAAGACTGGGGCCTCGTTGTGGGCTGGAATGGGAAGACTGAGGCCTCGTCGTGGGCTCCAATGGGAAGACTGAGGCCTCGTTGTGGGCTCCAATGGGAAGACTGGGCCTCGTCGTGGGCTCCAATGGGAAGACTGGGGCCTCGTCGTGGGCTCCAATGGGAAGACTGGGCCTCGTCGTGGGCTCCAATGGGAAGACTGAGGCCTCGTTGTGGGCTGGGAATGGGAAGAATGGGGCCTCGTCGTGGGCTCCAATGGAAGACTGGCCCTCGTCTTGGGCTGGAATGGGAAGACTGGGGCCTCGTCGTGGGCTCCAATGGGAAGACTGGGGCCTCGTCGTGGGCTGGAATGGGAAGACTGGGCCTCGTCGTGGGCTGGAATGGGAAGACTGAGGCCTCGTCGTGGGCTCCAATGGGAAGACTGAGGCCTCGTCGTGGCTCCAATGGGAAGACTGACGCCTCGTGGGCTCAAATGGGAAGACTGGGGCCTCGTGTGGGCTCCAATGGGAAGACTGGGGCCTCGTCGTGGGCTCGAATGGAAGACTGGGGCCTCGTCGTGGGTTCCAATGGGAAGACTGACGCCTCGTGGGCTCAAATGGGAAGACTGGGGCCTCGTCGTGGGCTCCAATGGGAAGACTGGGGCCTCGTCGTAGGCTGGAATGGGAAGACTGAGACCTCGTCGTAGGCTGGAATGGGAAGACTGAGGCCTCGTTGTGGGCTGGAATGGGAAGACTGAGGCCTCGTCGTGGGCTGGAATGGGAAGACTGAGGCCTCGTGGGCTCAAATGGAAGACAGGGCCTCATCGTGGGCTCCAATGGGAAGACTGGGGCCTCGTCGTGGGCTCCAATGGGAAGACTGGGGCCTTGTCGTGGGCTCGAATGGGAAGACTGGGGCCTCGTCGTGGGCTCCAATGGGAAGACTCGTCGTGGGCTGGAATGGGAAGACTTGAGGCCTCGTCGTGGCTGGAATGGGAAGACTGACGCCTTGTCGTGGGCTCGAATGGGAAGACTGAAGCCTCGTCGTGGGCTGGAATGGGAAGACTGGGGCCTCGTCGTGGGCTCCAATGGGAAGACTGGGGCCTCGTCGTGGGCTCCAATGGGAAGACTGGGGCCTCGTCGTGGGCTCCAAGGAAGACTGAGGCCTCGTCGTGGCTGGAATGGGAAGATTGAGGCCTCGTCGTGGGCTGGAATGGGAAGACTGGAGCCTCGTCGTGGGCTCCAATGGGAAGACTGAGGCCTCGTCGTGGGCTGGAATGGAAAGACTGAGGCCTCGTCGTGGGCTGGAATGGGAAGACTGAGGCCTCGTCGTGGGCTGGAATGGGAAGACTGAGGCCTCGTGGGCTCAGATGGGAAGACTGGGGCCTCGTCGTGGGCTAAAATGGAAGACTGGGGCCTCGTCGTGGGCTCGAATGGGAAGACTGAGGCCTCGTCGTCGAGTTTCATCCACTGAATGGATGCGTCTGTGAGAGAGTTGCTCCGACTTCCTGAGCGCACTGCAGGTGTCTGTATCTCTCGGGCCTGCTTGACGTGGGATGTGTTGTTAATGAAAAGGAAGAAAAAGGACTTCCTGAGCGGCACTGCAGGTGTCTGTACCTCTCGGGCATGCTTGACGTTGGGATGTGTTCTTAACGAAAAGGAAGAAAAAGGACTTCCTGAGCGGCACTGCAGGTGTCTGTATCTGTCGGGCCTGCTTGACGCTGGGATGTGTTGTTAACGAAAAGGACGAAAAAACGAAGCCCCACTGCACCAGCCCTGTCGGCCAGTATCGGACCAGGAGGGAACTCCATACCATCATCTGTATCATCCGAGAAAGAGAGAGAGAGAGAGAGAGAGAGAGAGAGAGAGAGAGAGAGAAAAGAGAGACAGACAGACAGACAGACAGACAAAGAGAGACAGAGAGAGAGAGAGGAGGGAGGGAGGGAGAGAGAGGGGGAGAGAGAGGAAGGGAGAGAGAGGGGAGAGGGAGAAAGAGAGGGAGAGAGGGAGAGAGAGGGAGATAAAGAGAGAGAGAGAGGGAGGGAGAGAGAGGGGAGAAAGAGATAGAGAGGGGGAGGAGGGAGAGAGAGAGAGAGAGAGAGAGAGAGAGAGAGAGAGAGAGAGAGAGAGAGAGAGAGAACGGGCGGTGTGTCGTCAGGTGTTTTGTCAGCAGTCTGCCTGCGTACTAATGACATCATCAGCTCAGCTCTGTGTCGACAGTTCGTTCGTTTTTTCCCCCACGGCATCATCACAGATCTTGTCCAGGGAAACAAACGACACAGAGCTGAAGGAGAGATGGTGGGGATCCCCACCCCGCACCCCGCGACCCCACCCCCTCCACTCCCCCCGACCGCCACCCCTCCAGGACCTTGATGACCTTGACCTATTTTTGTTCACCAGGCCGTTATCCAGGTGTCGCCACCATTTTAATCTGTGCACGCGCGTTCGTGGTTGATAGAAAACAAGAATTGGAATTGGGGAAGGAAAGTGAGAGAGAGGGGTGGAGAACAAAAGAGGAAAGGGGAGGAAGGCAGGGAGGGGGGAGTAAAGGGAGAAGGTGGAATGGAGGAGGAGGTGGGTGGAGGGGGTCGTCGGAAAGAGACACAGAGAGGGGAGTGACTGTGAGAGAGAGAGAGAGAGGGGGAGAGAGAGAGAGAGAGAGAGACAGAGAGAGAGAGAGAGGTCTCAAATGTTTCTTAGAATGGGGATATACATCATGAATCATGTCGCAGACTGATCTTGGTATTTTTATGTTGCATACATAGTTCACTTTTGGAATGCTTTATATAAATATATAGCTAGCTGTTGAACCGTGTTTTCATTCGACGAGAGAGAGAGCGAGTGCGCGCGCGCGCGCGCGTGTGTGTGTGAGGGTTGATGGTGACTAAACAAACGAGTCAATAAACAGCCAAGGAGGGAGGGGAGGGAGAGACGTAGTACGGACGGACGGACAGAGACACGAACACCCCCATAACAACATGAAGCTCGCAGTCAGCGACTGTTAGGCGACTATCTTCTGAAACGTTACTAGTACTACTATCTTCTGAAAACACTACTATAATTTTCATAAGATAGTAGTAATACTACTAACTTATGAAAATTATAGTAGTGATTTCAGAAGATAGTAGTACTAGTAACGTAAGATAGTAGTACTAGTAACGTTTCAGAAGATAGTCGCCTGACAAGCGACGACCTGAGAGGAACACCACAAGATACGACAACAAATCCCCGTCAGTTGTCGCCCTTAGCCTGGCCGACGCCAGTGGCCCCGCTATATTGTGGATGACAGTGTGGTTGGTGGTGAAAGACGATATAGACCTTGGTCTGCGGGAGTGGAAACCTCCTCCCCCCCCCCCCCCCCCCCCCCCCCGGGGAATTTTGACTTAATTTTCTAGAAAGCTTATGATATTGGAAGAAACATTTGACATGTTACCCTCTGGTAAACAGGTTATTTTGGCAGTGAGAGCTGCATTAATAGTGTATTTTTTCCTCTTGGCCCTTGTATTTAGCATTGTGGGGTAGGTGTGTTCACTCTATGTTTGTCACACATAATCTGGCTTGATATCTCATAGGTTTGTCATGAATGGCATCTTAAACAATTTTTCTCGATATATCTGCACACTATTCTGCTGGCATTTTACAAAAAGAGATACAGTGATGATGTTTGTGCATGGGCATCCGAATCGCATGCAGCTGAAATCTGTCGTACCACTCAACCACAGCTGTGCGCTGTTCTGTTCCAGCGCAGTCGAGCAGTCGACACTTTTCCACGTTTCTTGCTAGTGTTTGTGTTCCCACAAGTGTGTATCACAAAACAGTTTATGTTTACTTAGGCCTAGATCATTGTGATACAGAGAATGTCTATGAAAAGTAAGTACTGTAACATACGTTAGCGTCTGATCGGTGTCTCTCACTGGTCACACCTATCTTACGAAGGCGCATGTGTATTTTCTTCTTCTTGTCGCTACATCTAAATGTTGACTTTGTAAAGAAATCAAACATGCAAAGCAGTCATGTATGCATGTCACTGCGTGCTTTAGCCTACTGTGATCTCTGTCTGCAGCATGATGTATGCATGTCCTTGGTAAACCCACCTCACCCCATCTCCACCTCTCTCTCTCTCTCTCTCTTCGTCTCTCTCTCTCTCTCTCTCTCTCTCTCTGTGTAAAGCGTTCATGCACACCTCAGTTCTACACACCTCCGCCCATCCCCATCCACGTCGCGCGCGAGTCTCGTTATTTCGGCCAGACTCCGTGCTGAGCGTGCCTTTAAAAAAAAACCGCTGCTTGAGTTCGTTGCTAGTTTTAGTTCTGCGTTCTTCACCACTAAGTTTGCCAAAAGTGTATGAATTGGGCAAACCGCTTTGCCGCATTATAGTATCCATTTGTTTTTAACCGTCTGTGTTTCAGGTCATTGGGAATGGGCAGGTGTGCAGTCTCTGACTACACTGTAATGAAAAATGCATCATCTTCTCCATGAGACACGTCCTGTGTGAAGTCAGATTTGCACCATGGTAGATGAACAACCAGTGACTTTTAAAAGCACACCCAAATGCAAAAGAAAATGTTCAAGAGATGGGAGAACATGTATAATTCATTTAAAAAACAACAGAAAAGAGAAGACTATAACCCCACTAACTGAAGAAAGTAAACAAATTATCCAGAAGTCTCTCCACTTGAGACGTGCTTCAAATGTAGCATGTCATAGACTAGATCAGATTTGTGATTGTATTCCAGAAGACATGGACTTTACTCGCCATGGTTATCACAGAAGCTGTTATGCACGGTTTACCAATGTGAAATTTGCCAGGAAAAGGAAACATGAGACAGAGAGTGAAGAAGTTGCAGGACCATCTAAACCAAAGAGACTGCTGTTGCTACATCAGGCCCATTGCTTCCAAACGACAGATGCATTTTTTGCAACAAAAAATTCAAGAAGAAAGCTTCAAAAGGAGTTGCATGTTTTGATAAACTTGTAAAATGTGTCACCAAGACGCAGAACAGTCCATAAAGGATGCAGCAAAAACTAAGCAAGATGACATTTTCACTCATTATCAAGATGTAGATCTGGTAGCACGTGAAGCTCACTATCATGAGGGTTGCAGGAAAGACTATGTAAGATCTGAAGGCAGCATGCTGAAACATCCACAGGCCAGATATCTGCTGAGCAGCAACAGGTACATGAGGGGGCATTTGAGTACATATGTGACTACATTGAAAATGCCTTGATCAGAGGTGCACAGGTGGAGAGAATGACCATGCTGAGAGAGAAGTACTGTGGATACATGCAACAACATTCCCCTGACTTCTACAACCCAAGATACAAGACTTACAAACTGAAAGAAAAGATAATGAAACGTATCGCAGTGAACTTGTTTATTGTGACGAACTTGCCAGAGGTCAGGCAGTTGAGACAGCGTTTGTGTCAGCAGCTTCAGAAGAAAGGCGACTTGAGGAGTCTGCATATGTCCTTCGTCGGCACATCATGGATGCTTTTAGAGCTGCACCTGACATGCCATGGCCTCCATCTGCAGAGTACCTTCAGTCTGATGCTGTCAATCCTCCAGCTATTCTCACAGACTTTCTCCAAAATCTGTTATCTGGAAAGAGTAGTACTGTGGAGCAAAACAAAACCACCAGATTGGCATCCTCCATTGGCCAGGACATATGCTACTCTTTGACAGGGGAAAGTGGAAAATGCCCAAACATCTTCTACTTGGAATGTCTATCAGACATGTTACTGGTAGCTCTGAAGTTCTAAGTCTCTTGAATTGTTTTGGGCACGTTTGCTGGATACAAAACAGTTGTACGACTTGAGACTGCTATGGCCAACTCTGTACATCAGTGTGCTAGTCTTCTGCCTTCAACGGTGAGTTTGGGGCAGAACAAGGTGATTCATTTCTGCTGGGATAACTTTGACCTCAACGAAGAAACCCTTTCAGGAGCTGACACCACCCACTCCACTCATGGCATAGTTATTCAAGAGGTTACAGGAGACACAGTGCATGACACAGTTC
>CM031616.1:72555420-72557920 GCA_018398815.1 Conus ventricosus
GTAGTCTGTGTGTGTGTGTGTGTGTGTGTGTGTGTGTGTGTGTGTGTGAATGGGTGCGATGGTGTGTTGTGGGGGGGGGGGGGGGGGGGGGGGGGATGCGGGTGCATGCGTGCGCCGGGGCGCGTGTGTGTGTGTGAGGGGGGGGGGGGGGGACGCGCGCGCTTGGGGCGTGCTTGTATATGTGTGTGTAAATTTGTGTGAATGTGTAGGGGTGTGTGGTGTGTGTGCGCGCGCTCGTGCGTGTGTATGTGTGTGTGGTGTGTGTGTGTGTGTGTGTGTGTGTGTGTGTGTGCGCGCGCGCGTGCGTGCGTGGGGTGTTGTGAGGCGGAGTGATCGAAGGTAGAAGTTGACATTTGTACCGTATTGAAGAGAGTTAATTGGAGCGAGGAAAGTCCGCACCCTTTGGTTGAGGTAGTGGTCAGCGTGAGGGTGATGAGGTGGAAAACGGCGCGTGGCCTGTGTAGACAGTGGTGGATGGCTGTAGTGATGCAGGCTGTTAGGAAGGGTTAGTTGACAGTGGATAGCTGTAGTGAGGCGGCAGTTAGGAAGGGTTAGTTGGACAGTGGATAGCTGTAGTGAGGCAGGCTGTTAGGAAGGGCTAGTTGACAGTGGATAGCTGTAGTGAGGCAGGCTGTTAGGAAGGGCTAGTTGAGAGTGGATAGCTGTAGTGAGGCAGGCTGTTAGGAAGGGCTAGTTGACAGTGGAAGGCTGTAGTGAGGCAGGCAGTTGTTGTTGTTGTTGTTGTTGTTGTTGTTGTCGTACCCTGGCTAAAAGACTCCAGGGATCACCCAAACAGCCGAAGTACTTGAACACTATGGTACAAGTGCATCAGCTGAGGATGAGAACATTACGTGTGTGACCGTTTTTGATTTCCCCGCCACATGGGCAGCCACACTCCGACTTCGGGGATAGGCAGGCAGTTAGGAAGGGCTAGTTGACAGTGGATAGCTGTAGTGAGGCAGGCAGTTAGGAAGGGCTAGTTGACAGTGGATAGCTGTAGTGAGGCAGGCAGTTAGGAAGGGCTAGTTGACATGTGAGGCAGGCAGTTAGGAAGGGTTAGTTGACAGTGGATGGCTGTAGTGAGGCAGGCAGTTAGGAAGGGCTAGTTGACAGTGGATAGCTGTAGTGAGGCAGGCAGTTAGTAAGGGCTAGTTGACAGTGGATAGCTGTAGTGAGGCAGGCAGTTAGTAAGGGCTAGTTGAGAGTGGATGGCTGTAGTGAGGCAGGCTGTTAGGAAGGGCTAGTTGACAGTGGATAGCTGTAGTGAGGCAGGCAGTTAGTAAGGGCTAGTTGACAGTGGATAGCTGTAGTCAGGCAGGCAGTTAGTAAGGGCTAGTTGACAGTGGATGGCTGTAGTGAGGCAGGTGTTAGGAAGGGCTAGTTGACAGTGGATGGCTTTAGTGAGGCAGGCTGTTATGAAGGGCTAGTTGACAGTGGATGGCTTTAGTGAGGCAGGCTGTTAGGAGACAGTGGATAGCTGTAGTGAGGCAGGCTGTTGGGAGACAGTGGGTAGCTGTAGTGAGGCAGGCTGTTGGGAGACAGTGGATAGCTGTAGTGAGGCAGGCTGTTGGGAGACAGTGGGTAGCTGTAGTGAGGCAGGCTGTTGGGAGACAGTGGGTAGCTGTAGTGAGGCAGGCTGTTGGGAATCAGTGGGTAGCTGTAGTGAGGCAGGCTGTTAGGAGACAGTGGATAGCTGTAGTGAGGCAGGCTGTTAGGAGACAGTGGATAGCTGTAGTGAGGCAGGCTGTTAGGAGACAGTGGATAGCTGTAGTGAGGCAGGCTGTTAGGAGACAGTGGATAGCTGTAGTGAGGCAGGCTGTTAGGAGACAGTGGATAGCTGTAGTGAGGCAGGCTGTTAGGAGACAGTGGGTAGCTGTAGTGAGGCAGGCTGTTGGGAGACAGTGGATAGCTGTAGTGAGGCAGACTGTTAGGAAGGGCTAGTTGACAGTGGATAGCTGTAGTGAGGCAGGCAGTTAGGAAGGCTAGTTGACAGTGGATGGCTGTAGTGAGGCAGGCAGTTAGGAAGGGCTAGTTGACAGTGGATAGCTGTAGTGAGGCAGGCAGTTAGGAAGGGCTAGTTGACAGTGGATAGCTGTAGTGAGGCAGGCTGTTAGGAAGGGCTAGTTGAGAGTGGATAGCTGTAGTGAGGCAAGCTGTTAGGAAGGGCTAGTTGACAGTGGAAGGCTGTAGTGAGGCAGGCAGTTGTTGTTGTTGTTGTCGTACCCTGGCTAAAAGACTCAGGGATCACCCAAACAGCCGAAGTACTTGAACACTATGGTACAAGTGCATCAGCTGAGGATGAGAACATTACGTGTGTGACCGTTTTTGATTTCCCCGCCACATGGGCAGCCACACTCCGACTTCGGGGATAGGCAGGCAGTTAGGAAGGGCTAGTTGACAGTGGATAGCTGTAGTGAGGCAGGCAGTTAGGAAGGGCTAGTTGACAGTGGATAGCTGTAGTGAGGCAGGCAGTTAGGAAGGGCTAGTTGACAGTGAGGCA
>CM031616.1:72562920-72571559 GCA_018398815.1 Conus ventricosus
AGACATCTAAACTGAGGTCACCTGACAGCAGGGCATGGAAGGGCCACTGAAAATTGAGAACTTTTGTTGTTGTTTAATGGTGATTGATAAGAATTAGGATGATGAAGATGTTGCTCTAGCGGATTTCATTCCGGTCTGAGACTGCACGACAGTTGTTGTACTCTCATGCTACTTTCAAAATTTATCCCGGCGTTCAACAGGCGCGTGAAGATTACAGACACCTGCAGCGTTGGTGGAAATTACAAGCAGCACTTCAGAGACGCATCCATTAAGGTGGATGAAACTCGACTGTGTGGTCCCAGTCTTCCAATTGAACCCTAGCAAACTCAACTCTGGTAGGAGCCGGGTCGGGCAGAAAAAATCCACATGACTTGATGGGAATCGCACCTACTGCCCTCCCAGCCGGGGGAGTCACGCTGACCACTTCGACACGGCGGCTGGTTGGTTTGATTCTTGTTAGGTGGATTTGGGGGTGGAGGCACGGGGGGGGGGGGGTGGGGGGGGGGGGGGGGTGGACGGAGACGGCACTAGTCTATGAACTGTCTATGCTGATAATGTACGCGGATTTTAGCTGCAGTCACGTGAAGAAGTGGGATCCCATTGAGCTCCCTAATGTGGGACTAACATCTAGCTATTGTTTACTCTTCACTTCATGGGTTTTTTTGTTGTTGTCTGCTTTAATGGTCGGAAAGTGTCTCTAATTAGTGGCGGGTGACGTCAGAAAGACACAAACGCACTTTTCGTTTTCTTTCTTCCTTTTTTATTTTTATTTTTTTTTTTTTTTTTTTTTTTTTGTTTTTAAATGTGTTCGCTGTTCTCGACGACATTTGATTAGGGTGGATAAATGCAATCAGTCAGTCCGATTTTGTTTGTATATCGAGGGGTTATTTTTTCTTAAAATTTTTTTTTTTGGTTTGTCTTTTTTAATTGAAAAATGTCCGAGGCACACTTGACTTGCCAGTGATGATAGTTGTCATTCTCGATCACCCACCCCCCCCCACCTGTCTCATCCCACCTTACCCCCCGCCCCTTCATGGCTCTTCCACCAATCCCCTCCCCCCACGCTCATTCGGTAACCACTTCCACAGCCACCGCGCCAGTCACAGCCACCACGCCCCAAGTCACAGCCTACACGCCAGTCACAGCCGAACACTAGCACTTCTCTTGGAAAAGAGAACAGTTCTATTTCACGTCGCTCGCATTGGAGGCACTCAGCGACAGTAGACCCTGACCAACTGCCGCCCTCATGTAGGTGATGATGTTCGGTGGCGCCGTCTGACCGTTTCACACTCGCAGGACATCCCACCCACCGAGTCCTCTTCATGGATGGACAAGATTGTGTTGTCGCGGGCGGAGCGGGGGTTGTGGGGGGGGGGGGGGGGGGGGGAGAGACAGCGTGAAGAACTCACCCGTCCTTCAAGGGCAACAACCCACACCCACGGTCCCGTCCAACGACAGTGCCCACGGCTTGGCGGATTGTTGCGAAGACTATTGACAACGAAGCGAGCCGCAGGACATGGATGAATGGGAGAGGAAATGCTGCCGGGGCTGGAAGGGAGATGGATGCTTTGAGGGTCTGTTGTGGTGGTGAGACCACACGTCAGAAAACTGTAAGGCTCTGTCACGTAAGTAAGGCTCTGTCACGTAAGTAGGCTCTGTCACGTAAGTCCCCGACGTCAAACTGACAGATACAGGGACATCGTTGAAAGGTTGGTCAGGAAAATCGGAAGAACGCTTATCGGACGCGATCGTTGGGGGGAATGAAACTCGACTGTATGGTTCCCGTCTTAGCCACTTTTTCTAACTTTCCGTTCGTCGCTCGAAAATGTCGCTCGCTGTACGTCGTGGGTTCCTGTGACCAGGCTTTTTGTGAAGGAATACCCCCCCCCCAACCCCCCCCCCATTGCCCTACGTCGTGGGTCTCAGTGACAGGCTTTTTGTGGAGGAATTACACCATTGCCGTAGTCTGTGAGGAGTCTCAGTGACCAGCTTTTTTATGTGGGGAATACACCATTGCGTACGTCGTGGGTGGGTCTCCAGTGACCTCGGCACTTGAGAGGAATTCACCATTGCCGTACGTCGTGGTGTCTCCAGTAACCAGGCTTTTTGTGAAGGAATAAACATTGCCGTACGTCGCGGGTCTCACGAACCCTTGCTCTTCTGCCGCCACATCATGGGTCTGTCCAGACCCATGACCGTACGGGGGGCGGGTTCTGTTTTCGTTTACTCTGTCTTTAGAATGCATAGGTCTGCTCAGACCCACGACGTACTGGACTTTTTTTTTGGGTTTTTGTTACTCCTTGTTTACCAACAACACACTTTCTTGGGGGGTGGGGGGGTGGGGGGGTGGGGGTGGGGTCAGATTTAGGGCCACATGGTTTGTTGACTAGTAGAAAAAATTTGTGTTGGAGTTAGTTACAAATGTACCCCACTTAGGATGAAAATCACGAGTGTGGGTAATATCAGACCACGAGGTACGGAAAGGGTTAAAATAAACCTTAGCTACTCAGCTCTGGCTAGGAGGCTGCTGTGAAACAAAACAAAAAGAGATTAAAAAAAAAAAAAGAAAAAAAAGAAAGAAAGACACCCACCTATTAATGCCTTGTGAAGGACCCTCGAAACTCACGGCTCCCAGTGGAAAGCTGCAAACTGACCGCAACACATGTGTCCTCTCGGTCACTGCTCAGGATGCTCTGTTTGCGGTTGGTTCGGTGTGAAATGAAAATGTCCGTTGATTTCGTAATTGTGTCAGTGATGCGGACTGACGACACCGTTGGTAGGTGACGACGCTGTAGTCTCAGGTCAGGGCTGGCCTGTGATGATGCTAAGTTTGGTCAGTATTGGGGCTGGAAGGAAAATGTCATCAGTATTGGCCAGTGATGCTCCCCCGCCCCCTTTGTTGTATGATTGTTTCTTTATTTCTTTAATTCATTCTTTCTTTAATCTTTTTTTCATTCTTTCTTACTTTCATTCTTTCTCTCTTTCTTTCTTTCTTTCTTTCTTCCATCCTAATTTGTTGTTCTATTTTGTTTCTTCTTACTTTCATTCTTACTTTCTGTCTGTCTTATCTTTTCTCTTTTTCTCTCATTGTTCCTTTTCCTCTATCCTCTCTTCTTTTACTTCTTCTTCTTCGTCTTTATCAACTAATATTGTAATCAAAGGAAAACGCCTTCAACAGTGTGTGTGTGTGTGCGTGCGTGGTGGTTTTGCGCAAGCGCGGCCGCTGCGCGCGTGCCGAGTTGGTGCTTGGTCAAAATATTGGTGAAAGCAAACGTCATCATTAACTCGCCGATGTGATGCCAGCTTGTCAAATATTGGTTTCGAACGAAAAATAGCGCGAGCCATCGTGATGGATGGGAGGGTGAAGGGCGGGGAGAGTGATGGCGCACGGAGGGGGGTGGGGGGGGGGGTAGGGGGGGGGGAGGGAGGGAGGAGGAAGGGATGGCGGTATCGCCTTTCTGGTCGCGGGCTTGTTTGAACGCAGTGCGTGTGCGCCGTCTGTTTCCTTCGTTCCTGGCCAGGTTGACGACGTCTTTAACTAATGGACCGGGTGGTATGACAGCCAGCGATGCGTGCCCGTGCATGCGTGAATGTTCTTCGCTCTCTCCTCTCTCTCTCTCTCTCTCTCTCTCTCTCTCTCTCTCTCTCTCCTCTCTCTCTCTCTCTATCTCCCCCTTCCGTTGTCGGTCTGTCTGTTCTCTGTCTGTCTGTCTGTCCGTCCTCCGTTCGTCATCACTGTCTGTTTCTCTCTCTCTCTCTCTTCTCTCTCTCTCTTCTCTCTCTCTCTCTCTCTCTCTCTCTCTCTCTCTGTGTGTCCCTCTCTCCACTTCCTTGTCTCTGTCTCTCTTGTCCCTGTTGGTCTGTCTGTCTCTTCTCTCCTATCTCTCTCTCTCCTCTCTCTCTCTCTAGTCTCTCTCTTCTCTCTCTGTCTATCCCTTCCTCCTCCCCTTCCCCCCTGTCTCTCTCTCTTCTCTGTCTGTCTCTGTCTGTATTGTCTCTCTCACTCTCTCTCTCACACACACACACACACACACAACACTCACACACAACAACACACCACCCACGCACACAACACGCCACGCACGCACGCACGCACGCACGCTACGCACTTCACACACACAAACACACACACACACACACACATATATATATATAATTATATTTTGAATGGTAGCAGCCGTGTGTTGGCGCTGTCTGTGTTGTGTCCTGTATGTATCCCCGGCTCTGCCCGGTGGAAGCGATTTATCAGAGGGAGAGGGAGGAAGGGAAGGAGGCGATGTGGGGGGGGGTCGGGGTGGTGGAGCTCACAGTAAGACTTCTGGCATTGGACTGTGGGTGGCGTCGTCCTTTGGGCCTCAGTGTCGGAGTAAGCCGTAAGTTGAAGGCCCGGGTGTCGTAATATATACTGTCGCTCATAAATCGTGTCGCAAGGCGACAGTATTTCCCGGGGAAATATGCCATTTTATGGACAGCATACAATATTCTATGGGACCATTTCTTTCGTGAAAAGTTGTCGCGCGACATTTTTTTCCCAGCAAGTATTGTCGCTGCAACAATATTTTCACCGTGAATGCTTACTCGCTGCGATACATTCCACGGCGACGTATTATATTCGACACCGGCGGTTGACCTGGTGAAGGTCCGAGAAAACAAACCACCGGTTTACAGTCGATGGTTAAGTGAGCAGACGGCCCCCAAGGATTCCTTCTATGCTCCCCCTTACCCTCCCCTTCTTTCCTGTCTCTTCACTTCTCTCCCCCCCCCCCCCCCCCCCCCCCCCGCCCCTTGCACCCCCCAGGCCTTCTTTCAAGTCATCACCCGACTGATCAGAGGTTAAGTTTCGTTTTATTAGAGCTGTTTAGGAGTAGACCTCTCACCCTCCCCTCCCTCAGACCCCAAACCTCACCGTCACCCCCCCCCCCCCCCCCCCCCCCCCCAGGTGTTTGTTGTTTAGAGTTGACCCTTCTTCCAACCCCTCTCCCCTCAGACCCCCCCAACCCTCACCGTCACCCACCCCCCCCCCCCCACCCCTCCCCCCCCCCCCCCCCCCCCCCCCCCCGTTGTTGTTTAGGAGTAGATGTCTCATCCTCCCATCCTCTCGACCCCCAGCCCTCACCTTAGCCAGTTGTTGGCTGTGTTTTCACTCTCAGATCCACCGACTGGCAGTCAGTGGGGCTACTGAAGCCCTTTACATGTGTGCTGTTGATACAGGCTGCCACCCTCACTCCCCCACCTCGCCCTCTCCACGATTTATCATTCCCTCCCACCTCTCTCCTCTCCTTTTCTTCACTTCTTTGCTTCTTCTTCTTCTTCGAACGTTTCTTCTTCTTCTTCTTCTTCTTTTTTCTTCTTCATTCATTCATCATCATATATCATCATCATCATCTCCTTCATAATCATCATCATAATCTTTTCTTCTTCTTCTTTTTCTTCATCATCATAATCATCCATCATCATCATAGCATCATCATATCATCATATCGTCTTCTTCCTCCTGTCTTCATTCTCCGTCTTCTTTTCTCTTCTTCTTCTGCTTCTTCTTCTTCTTCTGCTTCTTTCTTCTTCTTCTGCTTCTTCTTCTTTTTGCTTCTTCTTCTTCTTCTTCTTCTTCTTCTTCTTCTGCTTCTTCTTCATCTTCTTCTTCTTTTCTTCTTCTTCTCTTCTGCTTCTTCGTATTTCCTCGTTTCTTCTTCTTTTTCTTTCTTTCTTTCTTTTTCCGTTCTATATTTGTTTTTTCTTTCTTCTTCAAATTCACTAAGTTACGACACCAGCAACACTTCAGATCAGTTCTAACAGCAGTTCTCAAGTCTACCGACACCAGGCACACATCAGTCAGTTCTGTCACACAGGTCTCAGTTACCGACCAGGGAACCTTCAGTTCAGTTCCTAATCACACCAGTTCAAGGGCAGACATCTCCAATTTCTCCCCACCCCCTTTCCCGAGTCTAGCGACTTGATAAGATCGGACGAATGAGGTGTGATCAGTGATCCGTGAGTCGTCTGCAGAGCGAGCAGCCGTGTGCAGTGGCAGATCAGCTGTTGCATCGCGCCAGATCGCCGCTATTTCGCTCCTTCAATTGGTGAACAGGAAGCGTCTGTTCTCATTCTATATACACCGCGATCCGTTGGTCGGATGGTGTCGCTGGCTTTGAGGTTAGGTAAGACTCGGAGTTGTTCGACCGCACAGATGTCTCCCCAGCTATCCCTCTCAGTCCAGCGAACTATGTCAGTTGTGTAGTTTCTTTGTTTTCTTTCTTCTGTAGCGTTATTTTTTATTTATTTTTAAAAACGTTGTTTCAGCTGAAGCACTCCTCCCCCCCCACCCTCACATCCCACCCCCATTTCCCACGACACCAATCAGTGCTTTCAGATTGTCCAAAGGAGAGGAGTTGGTACCTTCTTGTCTGCCTTCGCAGCTTTTCTTACTGTTCCCAGGAATCTGTTAAGAAATAGGACGAACAGTGTTACCCTCACAAGACTGGAACCACGGACTTGGGCAGGATCTCGCTTTGCAGGACAGATGAGTGTGGCCAACCACCACAATGAGGATTATCATTAAAACACTATAGAATTCCTGGAAAGCCGTTTTGAGGCCTTGCACAAGTGTGAGCAGCATTTATGCTATTGGTTCAAAACTACCCCCCCCCCCCCCCTCCCCCGCAATATATTAATTCCACCGATGGAAAATCACGTCTCTGATCTTCAATACACGGACCTTCCCCGTAGGTTGACCGAGCTGCAAGCTTTGCACTCGCCGTGACCCAGTCTTTGCGCCACCTCGGAACGCTCCCAAATAGTCCCTTTTATGTGTGTTTTAATTGTCTGCTTGAACCCTCCCTTGCACCTTGATCGCTCTATGAAAGAAAAATGAGGAGACTCAAACTTTCAGGACACAATAGAAATATAAATAATTATCGAAACAATTCATTCACAGTCTTAATACTCGACTCTTTAAGCGAAGCCTTGCGTACTAATGTTTTGGTGTGCAGCCTGTTGTCAGGAATCTTTAGACATGGGAGAGACCGTCACACCGTCTCCACCCACCCCCGCCCCACAGACTGGAAACCAGAAACTGGCCATTCACTCGTTCGTGCTAAATAGGAGTGTGCGGAGTAAATGACCACCATAGCTTTAGGGGGAGCAGGAGGTGTTAGAATGATTTGTGCTGCCCCCCCCCCCCCTTTACCCTTTCTTTACCTACTCTCTCCCCAGTCTCCTTCACCATGCCTGTGGACCTCCTCCTCCCCCCCCCCCCTTCCCCTCCAACGTCATGCACCATTCCTGTCCGGCTAAAAACGCACTTCCTACAGCTGACTTCACTGCAGAGATAAAAAGCTGGAGGTCTGTTCTTCGTTCGCCCCACGTCAGTCCCACCACCCTCCCACCCCATCACCAAACACACGCACGCACGCACGCACGCACGCACGCACGCAGCACACACACACACACCACACACACGCACACAACACTCATACACACTCACTCACCACCACACACAGTGTGTGTGTGCGAGTGAAGTGAGTATGTCCCCTCTTGAGATCACTCTGTGTAGGTTCCATCACGTTGAGCATCATGGCGTGCTCGTCGGCAGAAAGTCGGTACGCCGATACGCGGGTGTGTGGGTGTTGTAGTGTGTGGTGTGTGTGTGGTGTGTGCATGCGTGGTGTATGTATGTGTGTTGTGCCTGTGGTGGCGTGAGTGCGTCGTGTGTGTTGTGTGTGTGTGTGTGAGATGTCTGTGTGTGTGTGTGTGTGTAGGGGGGGGGGGGGTGGATATTCTGGCGTCCGCTTTTTTGGTCTTCTGAATACCTCGGGGTTTGCTGGACATGCCTGCTGAGTGTGTTGTTTTTGCCTCTCGCTCATTTCTGTTCCGTCAGACAGGAAAGAATGGAACTTGGAGGGGGGGGGGGGGGGAGGAATGGAGGTGGGCGTGGGTGGGGTGTAGGTGGGAAGGAGAGGGAAGCTGGGGGTCTTGTGTGGACAAGCTGGCTGTCTGGGAAGGGCAAGGGAGTGGAGAGAGGGGGGAGGGGGGGGGGGGGTGCGGCGGGCCGACCTGAAGGTGAAGAGTGCTCTCCCCACGTCTTCCCGTCCGAGAGTCTCCCTCCCTCCCGCCGCAGTGCCGTAAAAAGACTCCAGACAAGTTCTTTTACAACGAAACATCCTTAAATGACCGTTACAAACACACACACACACACCACACACACACACACACACACGTACGCGCGCGCGCACACACACACACACACACACACACACACACACACACACACAACACACACACACACACACACATACCCACACCACACTCACACACACATTCACACAAGTTGATAGTCTGTTTCGATTGATATTTCATTCCTAAAATTGTGATTGAAAAAGCAACAAACAAAAAAAAAAAAAAAAAGCTATTCTTCCAAGTGTGTGTGTGTGTGTGTGTGTGTGTGTGGGGGGGGGGGGGGGGGGGGGGGGGGTCATGGATCACAACAGCGCCTTCCCCAGAGGGACGACCGCTCTTCCATGCATGCTTCTTCGACTTTACAGTACGTGTCGTCGTCTTAGGGGGGAGGATTAACAGTACGTGTCGTCGTCTTAAGGGGGAGGATGGGGGGGGGGGGGGGGTGGGTGGGGGTCACTGGCTGA
>CM031616.1:72571659-72581659 GCA_018398815.1 Conus ventricosus
TCCTGTCTCTCTCTCTCTCTCTCTCTCTTCTTCTTCCCCTTCTCTTCTCTCTCTCCCTCATCTTTTGTCATGGAACAAGAGTGAATGAGTGAATTTAGAAAACAAACCTTAAAGCTGCGCGTGAACGCCAAACCAACCTACCAGCTACCCAACCAACCAACCAACCAAACACGACGAGTTGTCTGACTGATGCTGTTTAATTAAAACGACCCCGTGCCCCCTGTAGCGTTTGACCAGAAAAAAGGTCTACTTCAAAAGGTAGATGTCGTGACAGCTTCTGAACCCAGGGATCAGCTAGCTGTTCACAACCCCTGGTAGATAAGGTCTTGCCCTCGGTGCTTTGTTTCTTCTTCTTCTTCTTCTTTCTTCTCTTTTCGTTTTTTTTTTTTTTTTTTTTGGCAGGCGGGTATTTATATATAGCGTGCTTCCCCCGGCCTCCACGCTCACTGTGGCGCTTGTTAATGGAGCAGACAGCAAGCGAACGACTTGGCAGTGACTGGCTGGTGGGGGGGGGGGGGGGGGGGGGGGGTGTGTGTGTGGCGCAGTGCCCCCTCCCATCCTCCCCTACCCACCCCCTCTTCCTCCACCCCCCTTCCTCCCATCAGTCAGGAACAGACCAATCGTAGAAGAGAAAAACGAAAAAAAGTTCCAGAACTGGAAAAGCTGTAAGAGTAGACAGGGGTCAAGAGGAAACGGTTGATTACGCAGCCACCCCAGCCAGGCTACTGCTACAATAAGTCCAGGCTGGATAGAGAGATAGCCGTATTCTTCTTCTCCAGTCCCGGCAGTGGGGGGGGGGGGGGGGGGGGGGGGGGGGGTTCAGGGGGTGGTGGTGTATGCTGCTATAGAGCCAGAATCAAGCCTTACTTAACCCAGGCGCAGACCAGGCCCGACTCTGGGAGTAACTCGCCCTTTGAAAAGGAGGCTTTCAGGCTGACGGGGGACCTACTCGTACCTCCCCCCAACCAGTTCACATGATAACTTATGCCCGTTTCCTCCTTTCCCTCCCACCAACATTTCCTACGTCCGGCTTGACGAGGTCACCGGGCTAACAAAGCGGCGCCCCTTTTGGTAAGGGCAACAACTCCACACTTGCGGAATGCCACTCAGCACCGAATGGACAATGAAGGAACTGGGGGGGGGGGGGGGGGGGGGGGGGGGGAAGAAAAAAAAACGGTACCAGGGAGAGTGCAGACCTCTGCAAGGGCCAAGCGGATCCCGGATTCGCCCCGTCGATCCGAATCCGCTCTGCGGATCTGCGCCAAAATTTTGGGGGTTCGTCGTTTAAGCTTAGGTGACGTTCCGTCTTTCCCCACCCAAGTTTCGTTCAGTTCGGTCAGATAGGTGTGTGTGTGTGTGTGTGTGTGTGTGGTGGTGTGTGGTGTGTGTGTGTGGTGTGTGTGTGTGTGTGTGTGTGTGTGGTGTTGGTGTGTGTGTGTGTGTGTGTGTGTGTGTGTGTGGTGTGTGGTGTGTGTGGTGTGTGTGTGTGTGTGTGTGAGTGTGTGTGTGTGTGTGTGTGTGTGTGTGTGTGTGTGGTGTGTGTGTGTGTGTGTGTGTGTGTGGTGTGTGTGTGTGTGTGTGTGTGTGTGTGTGTGTGTTGGTGAGGTTGCTGACAAACACCCCCAGGACCAGCCAGCGCGGGTAGACACGTCGCCTTCTTTGAAGTGGTGGGTGATTCTCTCTTTGACTCATGGGTTGTACTTTTGTTTGTTTTGTGTGTTTGTTTTCTTTGGTCAGATTTTGAACTGCTGGAATTGACTCCGCCGTAAGCCTTTGGCTGAAAGTTTTGTAAAGAAAAATGACGGTCAAACCCGGCTAGACAAAGGGGACAATCAAATGACAAGACAGAACACGACGCGTTTCGACCTCTTTGGTCTTCTTCAGGCAGGTTGAACAACATTCAGGTCGATGAAACGAAGAACGAGCAATCACTTCTCTCGATTTTTTGTTTGTTTTGTCTGTGATATCTTTTAACTTTTTTTTTTTTTGGGGGGGGGGGGGGGGGGGGGGGGGGGGGGGGGGGGGGGGGGAGGGGGGGGGGGGGTGTAGAGGAGCACCATCAACCACTGCCGTTTTGTAGGTCGATTCCTGAGTTATCTCGTGTTTGTTTCGTTCAATTTTTTTTCTGGTAGATTTCAAGTACGTTCATGGTGATATTTGACGGTGAGAATGAGTGTATAGGTGTCATGTGTTCTTTGGCCAAATGTGTGACGGTGAGAAGGTAGTGTCGAGTATCCCGCGGCAAATTACGTGACAGGGAAAAGACTGTGGTTGATGTATTATTCCATGCCAGATACTTCATGGCGAATAGCTCTGTCGTCATGTGTTTACCAAGTAATTTGATGGAGGAGAGAAGCTGTCATTATGTCATGTAACATTCCACGCTTGATATTTGATAGAAAGAGGTTGTGTGTGTGTGTGTGTGTGTGTGTGTGTGTGTGTGTGTGTGTGTGTGTGTGTGTGTGTATCTTGTATTCCTCGCCAAATATTTGTCAGAGAGAAGCCATATCTATCTGTCTACCTGCCTGTCTGTCCATCCATCTGTCTAGCTATATCTCTCTGTCTATCTATCTATCTATCTATATCTGTCTGTCTATCTATCTATCCGTCTATCTGTGTATCTGTCTTTCTATAGTTACCTGTCTATCTCTCTGTCTATCTATCTATCTATCTATCTATCTATCTATCTATCTATCTATCTGTCTGTCTGTCTGTCTGTCTGTCTGTCTGTCTATTACTGTGTTGAACAATTTAGTTGTTGACCTGTGTTTTCCCCCACTACGTAATTGTCAGAACAATTAAGTTGTGAGGGAAAAAACAAGAGCAGGCGAACAATTCCTCCGTCATTACATTAATGACTTGGCAAAGATTACATACATGAAAAACAGCAGCAGCAGCAAACAACAACATCAACAACCATCGGGGATGAGGTGGGGTGGGTGGAGGCAGGGGGAGGGAACGCGGGAAGAAAGACAATGTGAACGAAGAATCAGGAAAACATATTTACAAATCTTCAGCCCTTCACTGGCGGCATGTGGGAACCATTGTGACCCCTCCTGAACACAGAACCGTTCCTATCGCCTGCTGCGAGGTCTTTTGTCCGCTTCTTTCGTCCGCTTTTAAAGAAAAAAAAAAGATTTATTCCTGGCAAATATTTGATCGAGAGAAGCAATGCAATGTCACGTATTCCACGCTATTTATTTATTTTTTTTTGGTCATAGAGAAGCTGTACGTGTCACGTAGATCTTACGGGACTACTTTTGTCAAGGCGTGTCACATCGTCCATGCCCATATTCGTGACGGAGAGAAGTGTGTACTGTTGTGACTTTCCGCGGCCAAGATATTGGACAGATAGACGACATGTTTTCCGGGCTCTGCACGCTCAGTGTTTCAGGATTTAGCGTTGGTTTCCATGAACAGACCGTCGCCACAGGCCACACCCCCAATTAGGATTTGGCACTAAGACACTACGTCAACAATGCAAGCGTTTGAAGCCTACCATAACGCCACCACACCCCAATTAGGATTTGGCACTAAGACACTACGTCAACAATGCAAGCGTTTTGAAGCCTACTCTAACTTTGAGCCAGCATTCACACCCCCCAATTAGGATTTGGCACTAAGACACTTTCGTCAACAATGCAAGCGTTTTGAAGCCTACCCTAACTCTGAGCCAGCATTGCACGTTCAAATGATAACTGATCGAAAGAACAACACTCCCTCTCCACCAATTATGTCCCTTGTTTGGGGGGTGGGGGGGGGTGGGGGCAGCGATGAAATCACAAACAATCTTCAAATGCATTACCTTCCCTTTAATTGACATCATATTTCCGGCCTTTGCACCACTCACCCGCGACCTATCTTTGTGCCAGCTGGCACCCCCCCCACCCTCCCACCCCCCCCACCCCCCCGAAATAGTCCCATTCCTTGGATTTTGACAGCCTGCTAGGAACCACCTGGCCTGTCCCGTGGAAAGCCATATGACAGACTCGGGGAAAGAATCCACTTTCAGACCGATCCAAATTGCCCAGACAATTCGTGCGCCAGTCTATAAATACTCGGCTCCTTTGGCAAGGCCTTGGCGCGTGAATTTTGGTGTGCAGCCGCATGTTGCCGTATGTGTGTCCGCGATGGAGGGGACATGGAGCCTTCTTCCGTTTCCCCGTGACCGAGTTGTTGTGGTGAGGTTACACCACCAACACTGACAGACCATTCCCCCCGCTGTAAACTGTGCCAACTGATGTTTTTTGTTGTGGTGGTGGCTTTATTTGATAGGATATGCTTGGTTCGGTGGTGTGTGTGTTTTGTTCTTCAATTTAATGTCTATACACATAAGTGATTTTAGACAACCAAAAATAAATAAATAAACAAGCCAGAAAAGGAGGGGGGGGGGGGGGGGAGGGGGGGGGGGGGGGGTGGTGGTGGATAAGACAGACAACTGAAGGAGATAAAGAGATAGAGAAACAGGGAGACAGAAAAAAGATGAAGTATAAAAATGGAAAAGGGAAAAAAAAAAAAGAGAAAAAGGAGGAAAGAAGGGGAATCTGAAGAAAAAAAAGTTAACATGAATAAAAATTGAAAATCCATAAGATAACTAAAATAACTTTTTTAAAATCAAATGAACGCTAAAGGAAACAGGATAATTTAACATTTAAAAGTGAAAATAGAATTATTAAAGGAATCTAAAAATGGTACTCTGAAAAAGTCCTAAACAATGTCACAAATCAGAAGGGGTTTTACTAAAACCTCCTTCAGGGACTTTTCGAAAAAAGTAGGCAGATATGTTTTCATTTTTTACAGTGGAAAAAGTATATGTTCATTCAAAATTTCCCACCACAAACACACGTGTTTGTTGGGAAGTTGGAATTTCGTCTTAAAAGCTTTAAGTTTGAATCTATAAGCAAGGGATGTGTGTGTGTGTGTGGGGTAGTGTGTGTGTGTGTGTGTTGTGGGGTGTGTGTGTTGTGTGTTGTGTTGTGTTGTGTTGTGTTGTGTTGTTTTGTTGTGTTGTGTTGTGTGTGTGTGTACGCACACATGTCTGTCTGTTTGTCTGTCTGTCTGCCTGTTGCATGTCTGCTTCTCTCTCTGTCTCTCTGACAGAGGTAAGCATTAGAGTGTGCCTAACATCTTATCCTTGATCGAATAAAGGTTTTCTGAGTTCTCTCTTTTCTGTCTATCTGTCCCTCAGTCTCTCTGTCTCTGTCTCAGTCGCTGTGTCTGTCTGTCTCTGTCCTCTGTCTCTCTCTCTGTCTCTGTCTCTTTCCCCCTTTCACTCTCTCTCTGCCTCTGCCTCTCTGTCTTGTCTGTCTGTCTGTCTGTCTCTCTCTCTCAAAAGGACAGATTTGAAGAATAGAGTCTGCCTAATTCTTATTCCTTGATCGAATAAAAACGGTTTTTTGAGTTCTGATCTGTCTTCTGTCTCTGTCTCTCTCTGTCTCTGTCTCTCTCTTTCTCTCTCTCTCTCCTCTCTCTTTTCTCTCTCTTTCTCTCTTCTCTCTCTCTCTCTCTCTCTCTCTCTCCCCTCTCTCTCTCTCTCTCTCTCTCTTTTCTCTCTCTCAAATCCTAGAGGGTGATGAGTGACCGGTGTGTTAGTTGATCGGGAGGAAGATACGAGGTGATGGAGAGGGGGGGGGGGGGGGGGGGGGGGGTGTCGAGTGCCTGAAGAGGTTATGGTGGCTTTTGAGGAGGGGTGATGATGAGGGTGGGGGGGCCCTTGGTTACAACAAAACCAGGGTACAAAGAGTAGACAGGTCTTCCAAAAAGAGGGTTGGCTTTTCTTTTACTTCTTCTTGTTATTTTGAGAGAGAGAGGAGAGAGGGGAGAGAGAGAGAGAGGAGGAGAAAAGAGGAGGAGAGAGAGAAGAGTAGGTCTTACACAAGAGGGTAGGCTTTTTCATCTACTTGTTATTTTGGGAGAGGAGAGAGAGAGAGAGGAGAGAGAGAGAGGAGAGAGAGGGAGGAGAGTGAGAGAGAGAGAGAGAGAGGATAGGTCTTACACAAGAGGGTAGGCTTTTTCTTCTACTTCTTGTTATTTTGAGAGAGAGAGAGAGAGAGAGAGGAGAGGAAGGGAGCGAGAGAGAGAGAGGGAGAGAGAGAGATAGGTCTTACACAAGAGGGTAGGCCTTTTCTTCTACTTTTGTTATTTTGAGAAAGAGAGGGGAGAGGGGAGAGAGAGGAGAGAGAGAGAGGGGAGGAGAGGGCCCGAGAGTATGTGTGTGTGTGTGTGTGTGTGTGTGTGTGTTGTGTGTGTGTGTGTTGTAAAACCCGCACACGTGAGCGCGTATCCATGCACGCGTGCTTTTTGGGTTGTGTGTATGTTTTTTGGCGCGTGCGTGCGCGTTGTGTGTGTGATTTCGTGTGTGTGCTTTTGTGTGTTTTTTGTGAGTGTGTGTGCGCGTGCTTGCGTGTATGTGGGTGGTGCACGATTGTGTGCATGTTTGCGTGCGTGTGCGCGGGCACCTGTGTGTGTGTGTGTGTTGTGTGTGTGTGTGTGTGTGTGTGTGTGTGTGTGTGTGTGTGTTTTTCTTCAGTTTAACGTCCCTTCCACTAAAAAGTGATTCAGCAATGTGTGTGTGTGTGTGTGTGTGTGTGTGTGTGATCAGTCAACATTCAGCCTGCTCGTAGGCATCAGAGAGAAGACAGATGGTGGCGTTGGCACGTTCGAAGGGTCTTTGGCATCGACTTTGTGTGTGTGTGTGTGTGTGTGTGTGTGTGTGTGTGTGTGTGTGTGTGTGTGTGTGTGTATGTGTGTGTGTTTTGCGAGCGTGTGTGCGTGCGTGCGTGTGTGTGTATGGTCTTAGGAGGAGTGTGTGTGAACTGATAGTCGGCCTGACACCTTCATTATTGCCGGCGCCCATCTGCCGCTGGGGAATCTAGTAACAGCACGTCGGTTTCTGTTACATCATTCATTGACTTGGTTTTTTTTTTGTTTGTTTTTTGTTTTTGTTTTAGCTTGGGTGTGCCACTGTCGTAGAGTGTACGCCTACGTGGCAGTGTTTGTGGGCCCACCGGTGAAAAATACCCGTTTTGGCCGTTCTGGGGTTGTTGTTGTTGTTGTTGTTGTTGTTGTTGTTGTTGTTGTTGTTGTTGTTGTTGTTTTTGATGATGATGATGATGATGATGATGTTTAGGAGGAGGAGGAGGGGAGGAGGGGAGGAGGAGGATTAGATGATGATGATGTGGTCCCGCTGCAGGAGTGATTTTTAAGTGTTCTGCTGCAGGGATCATTGTTCATTGCGAGCGAGTGGAAGGGAGAGAGAGGTGGAGAGAGGGGACTGAGAGAGAGAGAGAGAGAGAGAGAGAGGAGAGAGAGAGAGAGGAGGGAGGGAGGTGAGGAGGGGGAGTGAGAGAGAGGGAGGAGATGGGAAAGAAGAGAGGGGAGGGGAGAGGAGAGGAGAGGAGAGAGAGAGAGAGAGGAGGAGAGAGAGGAGAGAGGAGAGAGAAGGAGAGAGGGGGAGAGGAGAGAAAAGAGAGAGAGAGAGAGAGAGAGAGAAATGAGGAGGGGAAAGAGAGGTGATGAGGAGATTAGGGGGTGAGGAGGAGGAGGGGAGGAGGAGGGAAAAAGAGAGAGGGGAGAGGAGAGAGGAGAGAGAGAGAGATGAAAATTCTGCACCCACTTCAGGCCAAACAAATCAAATTATCTGTTTCATAACGAAACGAACCGACTTGTCTGTCGATGTCGAGGGTGGAGAGGTGGGATGGGGGGGGGGGGGGGGGGGGGGGGGAGGGGGGGGTTTAAGCATGCATTTTACGTATGTGTATGTGTGTTTTGTGTGTGTGTGTGTGTGTGTGTGTGTGTGTGTGTGTTTGCGCGCGCGCGCGTATGCGTTCGTTCGTTCGTGTGTGTGGTGCGTGTGTGTGTGTGTGTGTGTGTTGTGTGTGGGGTGTGTTGTGTGTGTGTGTGTGTGTGTGTGTTGTGCGCGCGCGCGCGCGTGTGGGGTGTGTGCGTGTGCGTGTGTGTTGGTGTGTGTGTGGCGCGCGCGCGCGCTAGCCAGCAAAGCAAAACAACATGTGCTCAGCAGTGGGGAGCGAGTCTCTCCTCCAAAACGTCGGGATGGTACGTGAAGTCAGCTGGGCTGGGAAACCAGTCAAGTTCTCTCCCTTTGGGCCGTTCCTTTAGCTTTCACCCCACACACCATCGACTTCATCGAGCGCCGAGAGCCGGGCATCGTATTGTTCAGCCCCCCCCCTCTCTCTCTCTCTCTCTCTCTCTCTCTCTCCTCTCTCTCCTCTCTCTCTCTCTCTCTCTCACTCAAGAAGCTGAAGAACTCGTTAAGTTTGGGACCCATGCCACCTGCTGGTGCTTGCTTTCGCTGTCGGTCTGTCTGTCTGTCTGTCTGTCTGTCTCTGTCTGTCTCTCTGTTTTCTCTCTCTCTCTGTCTCTCTCTCTCTCTCTCTCGCTCGCTGTCTCGCTGTCTCTCTCTCTTGCTCTCTCTTCTGTGTGTCTCTCTGTGTTTTCTGTCTCTGTCCGTGTCTGTCTGGGCTGTCTCTCTGTTGTTACAGACACACACTGTCTCTTCTCTGTCTCTGCCCGTCTGTCTGTCTGTCTCTCGCTCTCTCTTTTTCTCTGTTGTGACTCTCTGGGCTCTGTGTTTTTCTGTCTGTCTGTCTCTTTCCGCTCTCTCTCGTGTCTCTCTGTTGTGACTCTGTTTCTCTCTCCCTCTCTTTCTCTCTCTCTCTCTCTCTCGCTCGCTCTCTCGTTCTCTGTCTGTCTGTCTGTCTAACTGCCTGCGTGTCTGTTTGTCTGTCTGTCTTTGCATTGTGACTCTTCTGTCTTTTATGTTGTGACTCTTTCTTTCTGTTTTGACTGTATGTGTGTCGATGTGTGTTGGTGTGTGTGTGTTGAGTCTGTCTCTGTCTCTCTCTCTGTCTCTCTCTGTGTCTCTGTCTCTCTTTTCTCTCTCTCTCTCTCTCTCTCTTCTCTCTCTCTCTCTCTCTCTCTCTCTCGCTCTCTCTCTCTCTCTCTCGGCGTGTAGGCTGTGTGTGGCTTAGATATCCTTGTTGGCGGCAAACATTTCATGTTGCCAGCGGAAGCTTTGGATGCATGTTGTAATCTACCAGGTATCTACCCCCACCCCACACTTCCCCCCCGTTCACTCTCCTCCGTTATCACCTCACTCGGATCCCGTTTCTCCATATGTACGCTGTCTGTCTGTCTGTCTGTCTGTCTGTCTGTCTTTCTGTTCCTGTTCCTGTGTTTGTTTGTCTGTCTGTCCCCTTTCCCCTGTCTATCTCAATCTGTCTTCCGCCACCTCTGTCTCTCTCTCTCTCTCTCTCTCTCTCTCTCTCTCTCTCTCTCTTCTCTCTCTCTCTCTAGAGGTGTGCGTCCCCCTCTCTCTCTCTCTGTGTCTCTCTCTCTCTCTCTTACACACACACAGAAGTGCGCGCGCGCACATATACACGTGTACGCTTTTATGCAGCCAAGAAAAAACTACTAAGTGCGAGAGAGAGAGAGAGAGAGAGAGAGAGAGAGAGAGAGAGAGGAGAGAGAGAGAGAGAGAGAGAGAGGATGGGGTTGTTAAGCAGCTTCCCTCCCCCCCCCCAAAAAAAAAAAAAAAAAAAAAAAGAAAAAAAAAAAAGAAAAAAAAGCTCCCCTATTTTGTGCCTCGGGTGTGTTAGTAGTAGCTGGGATTCGATCCCTACCGACGCGTCACACATGTCAAGCCAAGTCGGCGCCACTTCGTCTCCACTGGGCCCAGAATGCGCACGCGGGCAGGCCGAAACCTAACACCCGAGGGAGCTTCCTGTCTTCTCTTCCTGTCCCTCGTCTGGGGGGAGGGGGAGGGGGGGGAGGGGGGGGGGGGGTTGGGTGGCAATGTCTCGTGCCTAAGCTGATGAAGTGTCTGATTGGGTTTAATGAAGCCGCAGGAACTGCATTATCGCCCGTGCTCAGGGTTGTACTGCCGCGCGGCCAGTCCTCCACTCTCACACACTCCGCTCTGTCAGTGAGCCCTGCTGTCAGGACTTAACAACAGTTCCTAGTGTTCTCAGTCCTCCCTCTC
>CM031616.1:72606659-72625324 GCA_018398815.1 Conus ventricosus
TCTGTCTCTCTTTTTTTTTTGTTTGGATTTAACGTGGTGACAGCCCTGATGTGGCCCTTTGCGGTCGGCGTGGGCTATAAGCAACATTATCTTGTCTTATCTGTTGATGACTGGTGAGTTGATTTTAACGTGGTGACAGCCCTGATGTGGCCCTTTGCGGTCGGCTGGGCTATAAGCAACATTATCTTATCTTATCTGTTGATGACTGGTGAGTTGATTTTAACGTGGTGACAGCCCTGATGTGGCCCTTTGCGGTCGGCTGGGCTATAAGCAACATTATCTTATCTTATCTGTTGATGACTGGTGAGTTGATTTTAACGTGGTGACAGCCCTGATGTGGCCCTTTGCGGTCGGCTGGGCTATAAGCAACATTATCTTATCTTATCTGTTGATGACTGGTGAGTTGATTTTAACGTGGTGACAGCCCTGATGTGGCCCTTTGCGGTCGGCTGGGCTATAAGCAACATTATCTTATCTTATCTGTTGATGACTGGTGAGTTGATTTTAACGTGGTGACAGCCCTGATGTGGCCCTTTGCGGTCGGCTGGGCTATAAGCAACATTATCTTATCTTATCTGTTGATGACTGGTGAGTTGATTTTAACGTGGTGACAGCCCTGATGTGGCCCTTTGCGGTCGGCTGGGCTATAAGCAACATTATCTTATCTTATCTGTTGATGACTGGTGAGTTGATTTTAACGTGGTGACAGCCCTGATGTGGCCCTTTGCGGTCGGCTGGGCTATAAGCAACATTATCTTATCTTTTGTTTGGATGGTGCCTCCATCCTCCTCCCCCCCTCCCTCCCTCCCCCTTCTGTCTCTCATTGTTAAAAAAAAAAATCTCGCTCACCATGCCCACACAGTCTGTATGTTTCTTTATCGATGGACATTGGTTCGCTGATTTTTTCAAAAAAACCTGTTTTGACGTGTGATACAGAGCGTGTGGTTCTATGACTGGACTGGTGTGCGGTGTGCTGCCGACTCTGTCGTCCTGCTAACGTTCACTGCTGTAACAAAGTGAAAGACAACGGCGAAACACCTGTACGCTGGACATGTCGTTGTGTTTGAAATAAGGCGTATCCGTACAGTATTCATCTTCAAGGGAAGCGTGATCAAAGCTTTTCAAGACAGTGTAATTATGGTTGATAGGCCTCCAGCTCGGGTACTCTGTGTGTGTGTATGCCTCTGCCTCGGGTACTCTGTGTGTGTGTATGCCTCTGCCTCGGGTACTCTGTGTGTGTGTATGCCTCTGCCTCGGGTACTCTGTGTGTGTGTATGCCTCTGCCTCGGGTACTCTGTGTGTGTGTATGCCTCTGCTCGGGTACTCTGTGGGTGTGTATGCCTCTGCCTCGGGTACTCTGTGTGTGTGTATGCCTCTGCCTCGGGTACTCTGTGTGTGTGTATGCCTCTGCCTCGGGTACTCTGTGTGTGTGTATGCCTCTGCCTCAGGTACTCTGTGTGTGTCTATGCCTCTGCCTCGGGTACTCTGTGTGTGTCTATGCCTCTGCCTCAGGTACTCTGTGTGTGTCTGTGCCTCTGCCTCGAGTACTCTGTGTGTGTCTATGCCTCTGCCTCGGGTACTCTGTGTGTGTCTATGCCTCTGCCTCTGCCTCGGGTACTCTGTGTGTCTTCAAGTCCATGGCGTTGTGTTTGACCCGTTAGTTTCAAAGTGAGGAGCGACTGCAGGCGGAAAAAGACACCCCAAAAGATGACTGCTCCCGCCGAACGACAGAGACCAAACAGATGAACACGAGACAAAACACAGACGCGTGTCGACCTCTTGGGTCTTCTTCGGGCAAAAGACGAACAACACTCAAGACCGTTAAAAACAACAACAACAACAACAACGAAGAACGAACAATCAATCGCCTGTCTCCTCCAACTGGACGCGAGATGGAAGAAAGACCAAAGAGGTCGAAACGCGTCGTGTTCCGTCTTGTAATTTGGTCGTCTGTTTCGTTGGGCGGAATAGTTAGAACTTTGTTTTTAAGGTTGTTTGACGGGTGCGACTGAAGCGACGTTTGGTTTCATATTTCTGTCCTCCACCGTTGCCGCCCTCCCCTCCCTCCCCTTACCCTCCCCTGCCCCTCCCCTCTCTGGCTTGAGAAGCACCGGCCAAATGCGCTGCTTTCTGTTCGAAGACGAATAAGGTGAGGGTAGTTTTGAAATGCATTATTCAAGACTGCGGAGGAACGGGACGGACTCAGGGTGGCGTTGCAAATGAATGTCAAAGAGACACAAACCACAAACTGATAGAGTCAGCACTAAATCCATGGTGGTAGCTGATGGAGGAAAATTCCCTTCAGGGGGGTGGGGATGGGGTGGGAGCAGGGGGTGGGGTGGGGTTGGGAAGAAAATACGATTCTTTCTCTGTCTGTCTGTCTGTCTGTCTGTCTCTCTCTCTCTCTCTCTCTCTCCTCTCTCTCTCCTCTCTTCGTGTGTGTGTGTGTGTGTGTGTGTGTGTGTGTGTGTGTGTGTGTGTGTGTGTGTGTGAGAGAGAGAGAGCGCGCGTGCGCGCGCGCGCACGCGCATGCTAGGTAAGATTTGAACCAGGAACCAAACAAAGACCAGCTCGTTGCTCCGACCAATACAAATCAACAAGTAGGGTAACTCTTGTTCCCCGATCTTGAATCGAGTCAAACAAACACGCAGACGAACAGCAAGAAACAGAGGTAACCAGGTCTTCATTCCTATGAGAAGAAATGTGAAATGAGGCAGGGAACAGGTTACCGGTATTTGTTAGTGTTCGTCCGTGTGTTGGTTGGACTGGATTCAAGGTGGAAAAGGCTGTGCCAGTCTGGAATGAATATCCATTTGTGTTTGTTCATTTCTCCACTTGTTGTTGCTGTGTACATGGGTCAGCTACAGGGAAGACGGGCAAGCTTGGAACATGCTTTCTTTGTGGGGGATGTCTCTTTGTTTGTCGTGTGTGCTGTGTGGTGCCCCTAGCTGCCAGGCGATTGGATGTGGCAAGCAGCATTCGTTTGGAGTTATGGGCCTGTACGTGTTTCATCAGGGGAGCAAGAGTTACCCTGCTTGTCCTTTGATGACTGTTTACTGTTCCCTGCCTCATTTTCACACTGATCTGAAACCCCAAACCCAGGCTTACGTCAAAGAACTCTGGCAAGAGGAATGGAACTTGCAGACAGATAACAAACTAAAATCCGTCCAAACCTGAAAGAGTTTTTACCATGTTCCCGATGCAGCCGTAAAGAAGAAACAGTTTTGTGCCGTTTGCATACAGACCGAAGAAGCTCCGTGGTGCATTCCATGTCATGTACCACTCACAGTGAAACATTTTCTTTTAGAGTGCTGGGACTTGCGTGGTATGAGACATAAACATTTGGCAGCAGACTCCATGAAAACCTTGTTCAGAGATGTCCCACCTGATGTGATCTTTGAATTTCTGAAAGAGATCAGCATTTTTCATCTGATCTTAGATTTTACGGAAGAACAAATTTTAACAAAATGTCCGATGTGTTGTTAGAAGGTCTGTTCTAAAGGGTTTTGTGAATGAGTTTGTTTTGTTTGTTTGTTTGATTTTTTTTTTTAATGACTTGTGAGTTAACATCAACGCGGTGACAGCCCTGACCTGGCCCTTTGCGGTCGGCTGGGCTACAAGCAACATGACCTTCCCATGTCAGATTTGCTGTCAATGCAGACCGAGTCAGGCGCCCAGAGGGAAGGTCGCTCCAGGACCAGACGCCGCTCCAGCAGACGGATCTGGATCTGGCCCAGCCAGTACAGAGAGCTTATATGGCCCTGGCCTTGTGGCCGCAAGCTTTTTGAAGGCTGCGGAAGTGGTCATGAAAACAGTCTCGTCTGCCCGGTAACCTCTTCCCCACCTTCCTTCCTTCCCTCCCCTCCTCCCTCTCCTCCCTCCCCGTCCCCCATCTCCTCCACCCGCTGACAGACCTACTAACTGAACGGACAGAAAGGAACCCCTCCCCTCCACTCCTCCCTCCCTCCCCGTCCCCCATCTCCTCCACCCGCTGACAGACCTACTAACTGAACGGACAGAAAGGAACCCCTCCCTCCCTCCCTCCCTCCCTCCCCGTCCCCCATCTCCTCCTCCCGCTGACAGACCTACTAACTGAACGGACAGAAAGGAACCCCTCCCTCCCTCCTCCCTCCTCTCCTGTCCCCCCTCCTCCACCCGCTGACAGACCTACTAACTGAACGGACAGAAAGGAACCCCTCCCCTCCCTCCCTCCCTCCCTCTCCTGTCCCCCATCTCCTCCACCCGCTGACAGACCTACTAACTGAACGGACAGAAAGGAACCCCTCCCCTCCCTCCCTCCCTCCCTCTCCTGTCCCCATCTCCTCCACACCGCTGACAGACCTACTAACTGAACGGACAGAAAGAACCCCTCCCCTCCCTCCCTCCCTCCTCCCCCGTCCCCCATCTCCTCCTCCCGCTGACAGACCTACTAACTGAACGGACAGAAAGGAACCCCTCCCCTCCCTCCTCCCTCCCTCTCCTGTCCCCCATCTCCTCCACCCGCTGACAGACCTACTAACTGAACGGACAGAAAGGAACCCCTCCCCTCCCTCCCTCCCTCCTCTCCTGTCCCCCATCTCCTCCACCCGCTGACAGACTACTAACTGAACGGACAGAAAGGAACCCCGTTGGGTCTGGGTTTTTTTTTAGTGGACGTGATTGAGCGCCTTACCTCCCCTCCATCCCTCCCTCCTCCCCCGTGGACTCGACGCCTTGACTTCCGGTGCCGTGGGTGGGATGTGGTAGGGGGTGGGGGTTGGGCTTGCCGCGTAACGACGTGGCCACACGCCACGGTTAGCATTTGGTGCTAAGTCATGACACAATCCATGAAAGCGTTGTGAAGCTTAGCGTAAATTTCAGCCAGGAATGGATATTTACCTCATAATAGATCAAATGACCCCCCCCCCCCCCCTCCCGAATTAAGCTCACTTGTTGTTAGGAATTTCTCCAAATGAAAGCCTTCACAATCTAGAAATACATGAGCTTACCCTTACCTTCACATATCAGGCCTTCGCACTCGCCTGTGCCCCTGTCTTTGCGCCGGGCGTTTTTCCCCAAGTTGTCCCCCCTTTCTGTTCAGTCTGTCTGCTCGGAACCACTTGGCATGAGCCTTGATGGGCACATGGAAGAACAAATGGTAAACCAACCTTCAGACACAGTAAACATTCTGAAAACAGTCTGATCGTGCCTGTCTATAATGACTCAACTCCCTAAGCGGTCATCCAGAATGACCCGGACCTGGGACGGGGTTTTTCAGAAACTCCCCCTGATAGCGTTCCACAGAGAGAAGAACCTCCGTGACTTGCTTGTGAGGGCCACAATCAGCCATCAGACTGGTAACCCTGCCCCCCAGGATGTAGCCCGTGCGGCGAGGCCAGGTGCAAGACCTGTGCCCACGTTGATGCCTCCACAACCTTTGTGGGCCCACAGGGCCAGTTCGCCCTTCGGTCAAATTACACCTGCAAGTCAGCAGACGTTGTGTACATTTTGACCTGCACTCTGTGCCACAAGCTCTACGTGGGTGAGACCTGCCGGACACTGAATGAGTGATTCACAGAGCATCTTCGCTCAGTGCGGCTCAACTACAGTGACCGATAGGCCAACACTTCAACAGCCACTGCACAGCTACACGCATGCAAAGGTGGCAGCTGTATGGCAGAACCCAGGCGACAGAGCATACTGCGAGCACATGGAACCCCACGTGATCAGCCGCTTGGGAACCATCCAGCCTTCAGGCATTAACACCAGAGTGACGGACCCTTAGTGGCCCAGGGCCCTCTTCTCTCTCTTCTCCTCTCTCTGTTCACTGCTTCTGTCCCCGTTGCCCACCTTCACACACACACACACACACAGACACACACACACACACACACACACACACACACACACACACACACACACACACACACTCTCTCTCTCTCTCTCTCTCCCATTCCCCAGCTCCCTCTCTCCTCCCCTTCTCCCTCTCTCTCCTCCCCTCTTTTTCTCTCTTCCTCCTCTTCCCTCTCTCCACAGCGATCCACAGAGAGCGGTCAGTGTCACGGCGTCACGAGGCAACTCACCGGAGGAGACACTGCCCTGCCTCACCTCCGTGCTGTTCAGTGGTTTCCGCTCTGATTCAGCATATGCAGGACACACACCTCCTAAGACCCCGTGCTGACGACAGTGATTGGTTTGTGGCAAAGGCAGCGTTGAGTGAGTCCCCACGTGTGTCAGACGACAGTCCCCATGAACTTTTGTCGACACCTGCGACCTGGACCCCGAACTCACTGAGGGCCTAGACGTGGAGAGGCGATCGACAATGAGATCATCAGGAAAGCAGAGCATGAAGGGTCTCGACAGAATTTGAGGCGAGGATGATGCAGACGATGCGGTGGAATCCTGTTCCGGCCTGAGACAGCATGACGCTCTGCTCTGCGCTCCCTTTCTTAATGTATCCCGGCGTCAAACAGGCCCGGAAGATACAGACACCCGCAGTATTGGTCGGGGGATTTAAGCACAGAAGCGTTCATTATACAGCCGAAATTCGTCTTGATGCTGGAGCCCACGCCAAATTCAAATGAACGGCTCTGAGGGGAATCGAATCCGCGAATTAAGGAGTCTGGTTTCCTGATCTTCATAAACCCTCTCCCGCCATCTTTTCTTCCTGTCAGACATACAAAGCACACGCGGTCTGCCTCTGTGTGTGTGCGTGCGTGCGTGCGTGTGTGCGTACATGCGTGTGCATGCTTTACATGCGTGTGTGTGTGTGTGTTTGTGCATGCGCGCTTGTGTGTGTGTGTGTGTGTGTGCGTGCGCGCGCGTGTGTGTGCATGCTTGCGCGTGCGTGTATGTAGTCTTTGCAGTATGTGGTCTGTATTGTTGGTAAAGCAGATCCACAGTTCTGGTCGCATCTCCAACTTTGGCATGGCGTGACTCGCCATCATTGTGGGCAGACCAGAAACGAACCACTTTCCTGTCAGACAATGGCGCTGTGTGACTCGCCATCATTGTGGGCAGACCAGAAACGAACCAGTTTCCTGCCAGACAATGGCACTGTGTGACTCCCCATCATTGTGGGCAGACCAGAAACGAACCACTTTCCTGTCAGACAATGGCGCTGTGTGACTCCCCATCATTGTGGGCAGACCAGAAACGAACCACTTTCCTGTCAGACAATGGCGCTGTGTGACTCCCCATCATTGTGGGCAGACCAGAAACGAACCACTTTCCTGTCAGACAATGGCGCTGTGTGACTCCCCATCATTGTGGGCAGACCAGAAACGAACCAGTTTCCTGCCAGACAATGGCGCTGTGTGACTCCCCATCATTGTGGGCAGACCAGAAACGAACCACTTTTCTGCCGGACAATCGCACTATAGTCGCATATTTCAAACGACACTAGGCTGCAGTGAAATGATATTGGGATTCCAAGAGAGTTGAGCACCCCTCACTGTTGTTATTCAGGTAGATTGAAATAAAAGTGCTTTTTGTCAGCCGGAATAGCTGAGTTGGGAGAGCGTCAGCCTGAAGATCAAAACGCTCTTGGATCGTTCCTGATTTGGACTCTCCCCCCCCCCCCCCCCCCCCCGCCACTCCCCCATTTTTCTTGTTGTTTAAAGGATTCGAATCGGGTCTAAGGCAAAACATTGAGGGGCGGGGGAGGGCGGGGGGGGGGGGGGGGGGGGGGGAGGGGATGGGAGAAGGAGATAAGGAAAATAAAGAGGAGGGGGAGGGGCTGAGATGGGAAAGGCACAGGGGAATGGGGGGAAGGGGGTATGAGGATGGCGGGACAGGGGGGGGGGGGGGGTAGGACAGTGAAGGGAAAAGAGAAGGAGGTGGGGGTGGGTGGGGGAGGAATGGGGGGCGGGGAGGAAAGAAGGGGAGGAGAGGTACAGGGAAAGGGACGGCGAATGTATTGATAGTATCAACTTCATCTCTTTTTTTTTCTTGATATGTATCTGTTCAGCTCGATCCTGGCGATTCCAGTTTAAAAAGTGCACGGGAGAAAATGGAAAAGGTCACCAGGACGACCAAAAACAAACAAACAACAACAACAACAACCACAACAACAACAACAACAACAACAACAACCAACCAACAACCAACCAACCAACCTAAACCAACCAACCAAAACCGAACAAACCAAACAGACCAAAACAAAGGAGGAAAAGTTGACAAGCCCACGGCAAGCAGAACAGCTAGCACGTTTTCAATAATCGAAGATTACGTTTGCTAACGAGTCTGTTTCTGCGGTGTGAACGTTCGAAGGAGGAGGAGGAGGTTGAGGAGAGGAGGAGGAGGAAGACGGGAAAGAGGGAAAAAAGGAGGAGAAAAGATGGGGGGGGGGGGGGGGGAAGGAGGAGGAGGAGGAGGAGGTGGCAGGAGGAGTGGGATAGGAGGAGGAGGAGGGGAGGAGGAGGAGGAGAAGAAGAGAATGTTTAGGGCAGAAAAGGAGAAGAAGAAGAAGAAGAAGAGAGAAGAGAAGGGGAGGAGGAGAAGAAGAAGAATGTTTAGGGCAGAAGAGGAGGAAGTAGAAGGAAGAAAAGAAGGAAGAAGACGAGGAGAAGAAGAAGAAGAAGGAGACGACGACGACGACGACGACGAAACGAAGAAGAAAAAAAGAAGACGACGCAGAAGAATGTTTAGGGCAGACGAAGAAGGAGAAGAAGAAGAAGAAGAGAGAAAGAAGGACAAGAAGAAGTGGACGACGAAGAAGGGTGTTCAGGGCTTTTTGGTGGGGGGCCTTTCTGATAGCCTTGATGTAATGGTCCTGCCGTGGAGCACCTTGCAGGCATTTCGGGGGGAAAGTGTACTTGGTGTTGAGAAGGGGGTGTCGGATGATTGTGTGTGTGTGTGTGTGTGTGTGTGTGTGTTGTGTGTGTGTGTGTGTGTGCGCGCGCGTTCAGATTGCCCTCTCGCGACCATTCGCCCAATCATGTCATTTCGTCTGTCCGTATGCTTTTCTGACTCGACCTTCCATTCCCCGACCATTCCCTTCCACCCTAAACACACGCACGCACGCACACACACACATTGTCTGTCTGTCTCCCCCCCCCCCCCCCCCCCCTATCTCTCTCTCTCTTGTTTATCCCCGTGTTCAGTCGGCGACAGTGTAGTCGTGACGAGGGAGGGTATTTCAGCGTCGTCCAGGCCCCCCCCCCCCCCCCCCTCTCTCCATTTTGATTGTGGCGGAGAGCGAGGCCGTGTCCCTCCGAATCCCCCCCCACCCCCCCCCCCAAACAACAGCAACAACAAACAAAGTAAAAACGACTTGTCTGCTTGGATGTCACCTATGCTTTTGAGTCCACCACCACCCCTTTCCCTCCCACCCCCTCTCCCATTCAGTATTTCTCCTGGTTTAAAGCCTAGAGAAGTTATATGAGTGCGATCCCTGGTGTATTGATGGTGGGGTGTGGAGTGAGTGAGGGGGGAGGGAGGTGAGGGTTGGGGTGAGGGGAGGGAAGGGAAAGGGGGAAGGCAGATGTCATCCGGTGTATAGAGTGTGCATCATCATCATCATCATCATCATCATCGTTATCCTCCTCCTCATCATCATTATCGTCGTTATCATCATCATCATCATCAGCAGCAGCAGCAGCAGCAGCAGCATCGTTATCATCAGAAACGAAGGCAAGATGTTGGGAGAAGTTAATTTCTTCCGGTGGAGAGTGGGGAGTGGGTGGGGAGTGAGGGGAGGGAGGGGGGGGGGGAGGGGGAGATCGGGGTGTGGGTTGTGGGAGGTGGGGGGACGATAGGGTCTGCGTGTTTGTTGTGTGCAGGCGATTTCTGTGATACATGCGCCGGTTTTTTTTCTTTCTTACTTTCTGTCTTTGTTCTTTCTTTTTTTCTCCAATTTTTTCTTTTATCTGATGGCCTCATCAGCAACGCGCGGCGCCTCGTTAATAACAATAATACTACTACTATGAGCAACGACGACGATCCTTGTGCTCCCTTGGTCAAGGCGATGGAAGATGCTGCTGGGCTGGGGTTCTGGCTGGCTGGCCGTGGTGCTGTCCTCTTCCCTGGGCAGACAGCAGCCCGGGGCCACACACTGGATTCCCCCGGAACATCACCTCTTTTCATGTCGGCTTCCAGAGCGGGGGAGGGGGGGGGGGGGGGGGGAGGGTTATCCCACATACCAACAAAGCTTTGGAGAGAGGAGGGGGGAGGGAGGAGAAGGGAGGAGGGAAGGGTGGAGATGGGGAGGGAGGAGGCAGGGAGGGAGGGGCCGAGTGCAGTGACAAACGTATACATTGTGCTTGTAGGCAGGGAGACAACCGGGAAGGTGAGCTGACGCCAGCAGGGGAGGGAATTATTGAAAAAAATACAGCAACTGCAATTGAGCGAAACAACAATAGAACAATGGCTGGCCCAAGCCGTGACGTGAGGGGGTGGGGGTAGCAAGGTGAGCAGCTGCAGCAATCACTGGTGGGTGTATGGTATGGTGTAGAGTCGAGTCTTCTTGCTTCTTCTTGCCAGCTGTTTCACACAGCTGCCACTGACTTAACAGACTCCCCACCCCCGCTCTCGTTCCCTCTTCCCTACAGATATATGCGCCTGCGCAAGCGTGCAAGCACGTACACACGCACGCGCGCACACATACACGCACGCACGCATACACAGAGAGTATGATTTCTCATATTACCATGCTGTGTCTATGCATTTTTAAGGGTTCTCGTGGCAGTTTGACTCTCTCTCTCTCTCTTGCTCTCTGTGTCTGTGTCTCTGTCTCACACACACACTCGCGCGCGCGCGCACGCGCACACACACACACACACACACACACACACACCCCCACACACACACATACATACACACACACGACCGTACGATTTGGCGCCGCAAAATTCACTTGCCAAGAAACTAATTCAATATCCCCGCTCCATGTGTCCTTCCACGTGTCCAGTGGTCATTTGATTTTCAGGGACTACAATATCCCCGCTCCATGTGTCCTTCTACGTGTCCAATGGTCATTTGATTTTCAGGGACTACAATATCCCCGCGTCATGTGTCCTTCCACGTGTCCAGTGGTCATTTGACTTTCAGGGACAACAATATCCCCGCGTCATGTGTCCTTCCACGTGTCCAGTGGTCATTTGATTTTCAGGGACTACACCGCCAGCTGCCTGATTGGTTTTCTGTTCGTTCCTAAGTGAAGAGTCGACGGCTGGTGGGACGTCCATCTTGGTGTCTGCGGTTTGTTTGCTTTCTCACCAAACGCAGCAGCGATACATGTTACCGCCGGATCGACTGTGCCCCTAGTCCTTGGGATCGACTGTGCCCCTAGTCCTTGGGATCGACTGTGCCCCTAGTCCTTGGGATCGACTGTGCCCCTAGTCCTTGGGCCAAGGAGGTCTACTGCCTTGTTTTGTAAAGTGTAGCAAATTCGTTGAGACAAGAAAACAACTGGTGTTCTGTGTTGGTATATGTCACTAAATCAATGTGTTACATTGTGGATATGGGTGGAGTCATTAGGAATTTTGACTCGAAGCTTATTAAGAAAAATGAAAAAATGCCCTTTTTCTGGTATCTTCAGGATAGGATGTTATAACATCAGTTCAATCAAAATTTTGATTTTATACGCTGACAAGCATTCAATAAACACCCCAGCCCACTTTAAAGGGGAATGGGGGTTCTTGGATTTGCCTAGTTTGAATGTGTGTGTGTGTGTGTGTGTGTGTGCGTGCGCGCGCGCGCGCGTGCGTGTATGTGTGTGTGTGTGTGTGTGTGCATACTAATATCTTTGGTGTTTATGGGTCTATTTTGATGAATTTTTGTGTGGAAGTCTGTATTGAGTAGGGATGGTATATCACGATTGGCGTGTCTTGCGACATAATGGTGTCAGTGTATTGTAATTTTGATTTGGGAATATCTTGGGAACTGCTGGGCCAATTTTCAAGATACACATATCATTGGAACTGGCTCCATAACCTCTCCGTGATGGTGTAGTTGGCTATCCTATATGATGACACCGAGTACCTGACCCCTTCAGAGGTGGGGCACTCATTATTTTTATTAAATCTGTTATTCTTCCTTGCTGCTTCTGACGAAGCTAGTCTTTGCTAATAGCCTCTAAATTGAGTATGTAAATCAGAAGGGGCTCCGGCTATAAGACAAGTTAGGCATATACAGGGGGTGTCGTACCAGCAGTTATGTTAATGCTTGTTTATGTTGCCAAACTAGTTAAAATTTACTGATGATTCAGAATTGTTTGTTTGTTTTTTTCTTATAAAAGCTTCTGATAATTAATTGAAAAAGCGGCCAATTCCTAATTGTAAGTCATGAATGTTCGGAAAGTAAAACCGCCAAATTCCCCGATAAAGAGATTAAATTCGACATGTATTAAGACATGTATTAAACATGCTGTTAATCATCACAAAGTGATGTTGCCTGCAGCCAGCTTCCACAGTTATGTATTCCACAGATAAAGAAGCAGGTCTAACCCACAGACGATAGTAATCCACAGGAAATGATAGTTCCATATGTTAGCACGCAAGAGTTAATTAGAAACTGTCTCACATCCACAAGGAAATCATGTTAAATACAAATTCTGCTGACTGTCATCCCAGAATGATGAATTCAAACATAATCCACATCTGAACTGTTATTTTCTGAGTCGCTGTCATTGTCATCGAATTGGTTAACTGTGTCAGTCTTGTACAAAGTATCTGTCATGATGCTGGCACACTGGGCACACTGGCAAAGGTCAGTGCAAGGCATGTCTGCACTTTTACAGCTACATTTATTTGAAGAGCAGTTGTCTTTTTTACAACTACACTTCACCAGTTGGATAAGGGATGAGAGAGCAGGTGAGACTGCCATCCATTTTATGGATAAGTATAGAGACTTCTGGTCAGTCTTGTCGATCTGCCGTCCATGTTCCAGAGGCGATGGAGCGGATATAACTGTGCTGAAACGATGTCGCCAGATTGCTGCCTGGTAATGAGCCCTTTGAGAATGAAGCGTAAGACACTCACTGTTTGGTGGTAGTGAGTGGTCCAACTTGCATGTCACTCTGAAGATATTGTGCCGAGCCTCATTGACAGATCTTGTGTTCTGGTTGTAAAGGCTGCACACAAAGGCTTCCAGGTTCTGCATCTCCAATGTGGTGAGCACCCAATTTTGACCTAAGTCAGTGAAGGTTGCAATGTGCGCTGGAGAACTGACCATGAGTTGAAAAGGTTTGATTTTCCCTTTTCCTTTCAGTGAACTGGTGCTGTCACATCCTGTGAATGCATGAAAGCCAACTGTTGCTTCTGAAACATGTTGACCAAGCTTTTCCATGATAGCATTGACATTCAACAGCCTTGAGTTATTTCCAGATCCAGTGGCGAAGTAGAGTCTGCACGAAAGATGATTCACACTGGCAACACACTGTAGAAACACATCAGTGTCAGGACTTTTGATCACAACGTTGGCATGTAAGTCAGAAGCATGTTTGGCATGAAGCAGAAGTCTAGTATCTGCCTCTTCATGATCACAATCGAGTTCTGGAACACTGTTTGTCAGGATCGCTGTAGAACTGGCATCAGCTGACATTATAAAGCAGCTGTTTTCAAGTGTGGCATATAGGGTTCTTTCACTCAGTTGTTCACTAGGTAGAGTCTTCCAATGGCATATGATGAAGTGACTGAGTGATTCCTTGTTTTTTCCAGACAACAGAAATTTTCGGAGTTGCTGTGGTGTTTTCTGGCATACGCGGGGAGCCTTTGAAATATCTGGTTTGTTCCACATGCTCTCCTGTTTCGTTCAGCATTTTTGATGCTGGTAGCAAAGTATCTGTCACAAACAAAATCAATGCGGGATGTACCATAGAAGGAGGCAAGCTTAACCATGTGTCTCAAAACAAAAATGCTCATCTCACCAAATGTTCCAGGTATTCTGTCTGCAATTTCCTGGATCAAGGCCATTCCATCAATGATCAAAGCTGTCCCGGCCCCTGTTGGTGGCTTAACACTGCTGTCTGGGACTTGACTTTCAAAGAAGTGGAGAAGGGATGATTTTGTGGTACGCTGAGTGCTTTCTGATGTGCTAGTGCCAGGAGTCCGGGCTTCATTAATATAGGCTTTAAAGCAGCATGAATGATATCTTGATTCTATAGCCACTAAATCCTTCCCTTGAATATATTGTAGAAGTTCTTCATCCTGCTTCAGTAAAGCAGCATTAATGAGTTTTTCATTGTGCACTGTTTCACAGTGCTGAAGGGGCTGGTCAGTTGTTTCGCCCGTGTGTTTGTCCAGTTTGACCTTTCTTTCCTTCTTGCAAAATATGCAGACAGGTGGCAGAATATGCTGGCTACGTTGGTTGGCTTTAATGCTTGCATCTGTGATGAGGATGTCTGAACTTCTAAGTCTTTTCATTGACTTAAAATCTTCACTGTCATCAGATGCCTCTCCTATGCCCTTTTCATTCCGTCGCTGAAGCTGCTCCAACCTGTAATTAATAAATGCGTATAAATAAAGTGTATTTAGATAAATATACCACACGTTCACAGCACAAAAAGAAATGTTATGTTTCACACACTACACACAAACAATTTAGTTATCGCTTTCCCTCCTTATAGAGGGGATGGGTGAATGAGAGTGAGTGTGAATGGGTGAGTGGGACCTGGATGGGTGGGTGTGATTTAATATTGTAGTATAAATTAAGAAGCTGCCCAGATCACAATACCCCATGCCCAACTCCAAATGTGCATTGATGCCCAACACTATTAGATTTTCTCATTCAACCATGAAGAAGAACAAAATTTACCACACACACACACACAACTAATATTTAATTAAACCTCAGCTAGTGATAATTTCACCTATACTCTTGCATACACACTTTTTCCAAAACACATACAATGTTATACATGATTTACCGAGACACAAACATGTCGGAGTACGTGAAACGACAATTACAGACACAATGTACACAAACCTTTCTTTCCCAAGTGGGAAACATGTTACTTGGGAGCAGAGGCTGGATCTGGATAAATCTGGATCAGTACGTCGCAGACGCCAATCAACGGCTATAAGTACGACGGAAGAGGGAGAGCGCAAGAATAGTCTAAAAAGCCACCACTTTGTCCTAACAATCTTCGATTAGGTTGGATCTCAATGGGTAGCCACAAAGGTATCTAAGCTACATGGAGACATTTTGCAGATAACACAATAAACACCTGGGCTGAAATTACAATGCAGTTTCAATATTTTTATTAGCAGTTCAACATAATTATGAAAGTGTCCCACTTACCGATCCTTTCGTGTGAATTGTTGGTAACAGTATCGGTGAAATCAGCATCCCTTCTCCAGCGCATCTTCTAATCTTGATGTAGTGGAAAGAAAACTTTTTGCAGCGTCTCTCTGTTGGCATGGATACTTTATCCACTCTCGCGCAAACGAACATGATTTTTCGAAAGTAATAACTGTGAATGACTTTACTATTTGATCCTTGTTGTTCGAATTATGCAGACATCTCAAAGTTTTGCTATCATTACCGCTGACTGCGCACGCCGCCATCTTTGTTGTCAAGTGTCGAGCGATGCGCGTTAACACCATTCGACACACTTTGTCAGCGAGTTTGAGTGGGGCGCACAGGTAAGACAGGTTTGGGCAATTTGATGACTTTTCGAACTCCTTTTATGCACCGATCCACCCATATCGGCAATGTAACAACTGGATTTCATAATAATAGGGATTGACGAACGTGTTTCATTTGATTTTGTTTTGCCTCAAGCATGTGCCACAGAGTGGAAGATAATCGAGGTATGACGTAGTCGGTCGGACGACCGGTGATTTTCGTCAGTTCCTTCCGAGTCCCATCACCAAGTCTGAAAGTCCAAGAAGGTGCCAAACGTCGTGTCTGCAACGTTATTCTGAGCCTTTTGGTTGCCTAGGCTACAGTCACGGTTCTGGAACTTTATTTATAGACTGTTACATGCACAGTTCTGGAACTTTATTTATAGACTGTTACATGCACAGTTCTGGAATTTTATTTATAGACTGTTACATGCACAGTTCTGGAACTTTATTTATAGACTGTTACATGCACAGTTCTGGAACTTTATCTATAGACTGTTACATGCACAGTTCTGGAACTTTATTTATAGACTGTTACATTCACAGTTCTGGAACTTTATTTATAGACTGTTACGTGCACAGTTCAGGAACTTTATTCATAGACTGTTGCGTGCGCAGTTCTGGAACTTTATTCATAGACTGTTGCGTGCAGAGTTCAGGAACTTTATTCATAGACTGTTGCGTGCACAGTTCTCGAACTCCGTTTGTAGACTGTTACATGCCCAGTTCTGGAACTTTATCTATAGGCTGTTGCATGCCCAGTTCTGGAGCTTTATCATTTGTTTGGTGCATTTTGATTGGTTGTGATGTCACGCCATGATTTTTTTTTAAAGCTTTCGGATCGGTCAATAATCAGGGCGTTTGGTTGGTCGTATGGAAAGAGTAAGTTGTGAACGCTGTGGGAACCAACTGAAGAACATGTGGACTTACTTTGGGACCACCGCGCGTACCGGTGTTAGGCTCATATAAGGACGTGTGTGTGTGTGTGTGTGTGTGTGTGTGTGTGTGTGTTTATAGTATTATTCGCTGTGAGCAAAGACTTTGAAACTTGAGGTCAGACTGGGCTTTTCTGGATGTGTGATTCAGTGAAGTGATCAGAACCACCAGGTCTGGTCATTTGGATTCAGGAGTTGGGAGTCTCATCGTTCTACTATGCAACGCGCCGCAGAAATGGACCCTCCCCTCCCCCCCCCCCCCCCCCTCCGCCTGCCCCGCCCCGCCCCCTTCCACCCCCCCCCCCCCCGCCCCCATGCAGTCACGTCAAGCTAAACAACTTTGACACAAATGACATCCGGCCTTGTAGGTTGTGTAAGCTGGGGTGGTTTCCGTTGATGGATTTTCTAGTTGGTCCGACATGACTGTTCCATTTTTTGCCTCTCGCGCCGATGGTTGCAAATGAAAGTGACAGTGTTATTTTCTGGTTGTAGCAGTCTATCAGAGGAACGCGGCCTCTTTGTCATTCCGCATGGCAAGGCAGGTGGGGAGGGGAGGGTGTGTGTGTGTCTGTGATGTTCTTACCTTTGTCGGCTTGATTCTTGACGTGGCGCGCGAACACACACACACACACACACACACACACACACACACACACACACACACACACACACACACACACACACACACACGCGCGCGCGCACACACACACTGACACAGACACACACACACACACACACACACACACACACACACACACACACACACGCACACTGACACAGACACAGACACACACACACAAAGACACACACACACACACACACACACACACACACACACACACACACCCCACACACACACACACACACTGAAACAAACCATGTCTCCCCCTCCCCTTTCCAAGAAAAGAAAATCGCCGTGAAATGAAAAAAAGATGATTAAGACAGAGCCTTCATTAAAGATCGCTCCGCACGTTGGAGAGAAGAAAAAAAAAAAAAACAAATCAACCAAAAAAAAAAAAGAAGAAAAAAATAGAAGAAAAAAAGAAGAGAAATGAGGCAAAGCAACAAACATGAACTGTCTTAGCGCTAATGACCGTGCAGCGATGTTCGCAGTTCGTGCCGAATTCCTGCACAGTCCAGTTACCTGCCACAGCCTACCATTCCCCGCTCTCTCTGGCTGGAAGCAGAGACTGCACAGGTCTAGCTACCTGCTACATACCGCCTACCATTCCCCGCTCTCTCTGGCTGGAAGCAGAGACTGCACAGGTCTAGCTACCTGCTACATACCGCCTACCATTCCTCGCTCTCTCTGGCTGGAAGCAGAGACTGTACAGGTCTAGCTACCTGCTACATACCGCCTACCATTCCTCGCTCTCTGTGGCCAGAGCATACTACATAATGTAGTATGCTCTGCTGTGGCTGGAAGCAGAGATTGTACAGGGCTAGCTACCTGCTACATACAGCCTACCATTCCTCGGTCTCTGTGGCTGGAAGCAGAGACTGCACAGGTCTAGCTACCTGCGACATACCGCCTACCATTCCTCGGTCTCTCTGGCTGGAAGCAGAGACTGCACAGGTCTAGCTACCTGCTACATACCGCCTACCATTCCTCGCTCTCTGTGGCTGGAAGCAGAGATTGTACAGGTCTAGCTACCTGCTACATACAGCCTACCATTCCTCGGTCTCTGTGGCTGGAAGCAGAGACTGCACAGGTCTAGCTACCTGCGACATACCGCCTACCATTCCTCGGTCTCTCTGGCTGGAAGCAGAGACTGCACAGGTCTAGCTACCTGCTACATACCGCCTACCATTCCTCGCTCTCTCTGGCTGGAAGCAGAGACTGTACAGGTCTAGCTACCTGCTACATACAGCCTACCATTCCTCGCTCTCTCTGGCTGGAAGCAGAGACTGTACAGGTCTAGCTACCTGCTACATACCGCCTACCATTCCTCGCTCTCTGTGGCTGGAAGCAGAGACTGTACAGGTCTAGCTACCTGCTACATACGCCTACCATTCCTCGCTCTCTGTGGCTGGAAGCAGAGATGTACAGGTCCAGTTACCTCTACAGCCTACCATTCCCCGCTCTCTCTGGCTGGAAGCAGAGACTGTACAGGTCCAGTTACCTGCCACAGCCTACCATTCCTCGCTCTCTCTGGCTGGAAGCAGAGACTGTACAGGTCGAACA
>CM031616.1:72626755-72634255 GCA_018398815.1 Conus ventricosus
CAGTCCGGCCATAAGCGCGGGGATCCTCTGTGCCAGTTTTCTGTTTCAGGGACTCCAGTCGAGGACAGAGAGGACACACCCAGATGGGTGACATCGCGCCGACGGACAGCGACCAGCCCGACGACAGCCGCAGACGGGAGGACCGTGCAGCCAGAGGCAGGCCCAGCGAGCGTCAGGCCACGCTCTCTGCCTCCCTGCAGCTGGAGAGCCTGTCCCGGAGCAGGTCGGAGACCCCGAGAAACACCAGCGATCCAAGGAGGGGTCCCAGCCCTAAAGAGGTAGCGGGGAGGGGTAAGCACCCGAAAAAGGACAGTGGTAAACCCCCCCCCCCCCACAGGCTCCCCGCAGAACCAACACTGAGGTAACGACCAGTGTGGGTAAGCGGCCCGGCTTCCTAGGACAGACCTCATGGTTTCGGCCCTCGCTTGAAATATCGGACCAATGAGTTAATGAATTCGTGGTACTAGTGTAATCTCCAATAATACTTCCAATGGATAGAAAAAAGGGGGAGGAATATGTTCCCTTGAAAGTAAGAGGCTCAGGAATAAATTTTAAACGAGCCGCTTATTTTCGTATTTAAAAAGTAATAAAATTGATATTGCCCGTTACAGAAAGCCCATTCAGCCGAGAAGATGCGTTGCTATGGAAAAAACAGTGGGGAGGAAAAGTATTTTACAATGAGGGTACGAAAAGGAGTCACTGGAGAGATTAATCTAATATCAAAAGAATTTTGATGGTAACCGTAGATTTGAACTGGCTCTAGAGAGATCTTAGTTGTGTCAGTCAAAAAGTGAACTATATGACTTTAAATTGCAATAAATCTATGCTCCCAACCAATATGAAAGATAAATCAGTTTTTCATACAAAGTTTACAGGAAACGTGAGCTGAATATAGTGAACAAAAATCTGTTGTATTGCTTGTGTGATTTTCAAATTGTTATGAAGAACCGTCTCGACATTATTACGGGTCAATGTCATCCTACGATCAAGAGTAAAAGTTAAAATAAGGCAGTAAGAAATTTGAATCTGACAGACATCTGGAGTTTTCCATCATGAAGAAAAAGATTTCTCCTGGTGTCAAGAATAACCCATATTGCTCGCGTTTGGATTACTGTTTTGTGTCAGAGACATTGCTACCTTTGTGTGTTTCGGGTGAACTCACACGGTAGCGCAGTCAGGTGTCACAAAGCCCATAAACGGAACTAACAATGGTAATTTTGACAGAGGTCCAGGATACTGAGATTTAACAATAGTTTTTTTAAAAGATACTAAGTTGGATGAAAAGATGAACATTTATTAGATAAAGCATCTCATGATTCTCCGATGGATTTCTTAATACGAAGTGGGATCTATTGTTAAGTTGAAAATCGTACTTTTTGTACTGATTATGGAAAATCCACCTGCATGCAAAAGAAGAAGAAATCGAGAATATCGTTTGAACGCACAGCTTGTGGAAAAAGAAAGGCACTATCCAGTAATCCCTCTCGTATAGGGGAGACAGAACCAGTATCTTAGTCTAAAACAAGAAATAAATGTTGCAGGTTGAGAGAACGTAGAGGAGCCCAATTCGAGCAAAGTTAAATGGATTGAAGAAGGTGAGAGGAATACAAAATATTTTTGCAATCTGGATAAGGCTAGAGGAAAAGAAAAATTAATAACGAGATTACCAAAAGATTCAGGTCAGATCATTACAGATCAACAGAAATTGTGCAAGAACAAGTCTTACATTTATAGGAAACTTATAATCAAGAAACTGTAGAAAAAATGTTAGGGGAGCAATAAATACATTTTATGAAAATGAACACTTCCCAAGACTAGACAACAATCATAGTGTTTCATGCGAGGGCATGGTGACAGTAGAGGAAATGACAAGCGCTCTGAAGAATATGATAAATGAGATTCTGCTCCCGGCAATGACGGACTGATGACAAAAAAAAAAATTTTGGAATAAATATGTAAAACACACTTACTCATTCGATCTGGAAGCTTTCCCATGTCGGTAACTGTCAATTCTCAAAGATATGGTGTAATAACTCTGCTACATAAGGGAAATAGATTTAGATAGGAGACCAAATTAATCCAACAGGAGACCAAATCACGTTAACTAACAGTGATTACCAATTTATTAGCTAAAGTCTTAGCGTTATGACATGTACGAGTCAGTCACTATTTATGGTAAATGAAGACACGTAGGTACATAAAGTAGAAACACGCAACAGTCATAAGATCGATTGATGACGTAACAATTAAACCTAAATAAAACTATCAGAGCCGGTTTTTGCTCGCTATTGACTATGCAAAACATATTTGATTCGATATCAAAGAGTTTTTTGCTGAAAGTGTTGACATTTTTGATTATTGGACCAGATTTTAAAAAGTGGGTATCATATGATAAACGTAAACATGACCTCTGAAAATCACGGAGGTTTTGGAATTTCGACTTTGATGTGAACTGCGGAATAAGACAAGGTTGCCCTTTCTCACCATTAGCCTTTGTGCTAGCTGTCGATTACTAGCCATTAATATTCGGAATAGTTCGATGCAGGCACCAAAGTTCCTTTACCTTCTGGGAATGAAAATTCTAAGTATAAAGATAAAACAAATGGCAGATGAACACCCATTGTTTCCTCAAAGACCGAGATGATTGTTTAAAATCATTAGACATCTTGTCATCGTTTGAAAAGTTTTCGGATAATATTGAATGTTTCAGAAAACAAAAGCCTTCTATGGGAACTAATGAAAAAAGAACTCCAGATCTTCCATTCACAACAGTGAACAGAATGACAGTTCTGGGAATTTATTTTGATAACCAACGAATGCAAAAGAACCATTTGATGAAAACTGGAATGAAAAGAATCGATAAAAGAATAGTATAATAAATAAATTGGAAAAGGAGAGATCTCCTCTATTCCAAGGTAAAGTGATTGTTATAAAAAACTTTCTGATAAGTCAATCTTGTTTAAGTAATGCAGTCTATTGGTCCTTCCAGAAGCAGTGCTGCGTAAAATTAAACAGTGTTATACCGATTAGTAATGGCAGGAAAAAAATCAGATAACAGGAAAGCAATCGAGAAATGAAGAGGAAAGTAATGGACTCAAACTAGACGAGGGTGGTCCTGAACATGATCAACATGCTTCATTCCAGAAGCTTCTAAAACTTACAATGTATGGAAAATTATATAACCCAAAAGAGAGTGAAAACTGGAGGTTGATCCCATTGTGCAGTTGAGCAAACTGGCAAACGAGGTAATTTCTTCATGTAAACACAAGGACAAAGAATATGCAGGGTATGAGATAGAATGAAAATGAATTCTGAAAGTACAATAATTGCATGTTATCTAGACAACAAAACTATAAGTAAACAAAGTGAAATAAACAATGGTACATTTCCAGTCACAGCTTCTTCTTCAACAACTCTCATTAAATCCAAAAATAAAGTACTATTCTTTCCAAAAACTGTCCAAATACAGGAATAGAACAGATAAAGATGTAATCCATCAGAACGAACATAGATTTCATGTCTCTTGAGAAGTACAGAATATGGTATGGGCGAGCAGGCTCACTTTATTATTGAAAATAATGCCCTTATTACTCTATTCCGCATAGAGTGGTTTCAAATGGATAAGAGAGGGCGATCCTTTCAAACAATCCGCAGGATGTGATGCAAAACATTTAATACAAAACCAAAGCCATCAGGAACAGTTAATCCAAAGACAACGTAACAAATTTACCAACGGCCCCATACTTTGCTGTAAAGGAATTTGTTACACACTAGACAAACAGGCGTGGTCCTAGGGCTCAAAAAACCACACAAAGAAAAGTGCTACTCAGAGTCCAACACTGGACAGAGTGTTACATAATTTTTACCCTACCAATATAATGTTCAACAAAATAAAAATCCGAGAACTAAACAATGTTCATATTGTGTTTGATCCGGAGGCTTTTAATTGAACATTTTTTCTATACAAGACCAGTTTAGTAAAAAATTATTTGGAATTTCATTGAGCAACAAATTTATGTAGCCACAAGTAATTAAGTTAACGTTGTCAGTCACAGACGTTCTGTTTGGTGTAACAATTCCTACTTCCCACGTGGAAAATATTTATACATAAACCTCATTCTATTGGTTGGGCAACTGTCCCAAGCATTTTTAAAAAGCACCGGATCATTGCAATCAATCTTTGAAAAAGAAATCAACATAAGAGCTAGTCTATGATCTCCACTTTCAATCATCCAGCTTCTTCCGACCCCGTCCACGCCCCCCCCACCCCCCCCCCCCTCCCTCCGGCGCTCGCTGTCCCTTTTTCCTCTGCCTTCCTTTTTTTTTCTCTTTTGGGCCTGTGTCGGTTCATCGGTAGCTGGCTCTCTCTCTCCACCCGGTTTATTATATATCACTTTTTAAGAGTCATGTTTCCAAGTTTTAAAATTATAATTTTATTCCATCATTTCATTTATTAACGTATTTCCTTTCTTTCGGGTGATGGATGGAAGTGGCGAAGATCGAGATTCACTGTATCTGTGCCTATTCTTTCTAGAAACTATGTATATTTTCGGATAGATTTATTAACATTGGTATGCCTTTGAAATTTGACGAATGATTTCGTAGGACCACAGATTGCTGTGCCGGCGCGCACATGCGCATACAACGCACACAAGCACACACAAACACACACACACACACAATCACACACACAACACTCACTCACGACACACACACACACGCGCGCGCACTCACGGATACTGACTCGCTGACAGGGCTCCTCACGTCCTCCTTGCCAGCTACCCCCCCCCCTCCCCAAATATTCATCATTTCTTTCTTCCATTGCAAGGATGGGCGTTTCCGGGAACTGCAGGTGCGAGACTACTTATAATTGTAGTACACAAAATTTATTTGATTCCTTTGTTCCATGTTTGCTCGTTCCTTCGGACTTGAGTGGATTTTAACGTGGTTGACAGCCCTGATGTGGCCCTTTGCGGTCGGCTGGGGTTATAAGCAACATTATCTTATCTTGTCGTTTCTTCGGTCCTTCTTGGATGTTTTCTTTTTTTCGTTCCAAGGAGGGCTTTCGGGGAACATTTGGACACACGGGAGAGGAACGGAGGAGGCGAAAGGAAATCTTTGTTGTATTCAGATTATTCAACCAGGTCACAATACGCCGGAAGATTATCGTGTTTCAGTGTGTTTACAGCTGTATATTTATTTTGATTTTTCATTTTTTACACAGCAACGAATTCTTTTTCGTTTTTGTCTTCTTTCCTTCTTTCTCTTCTTCCTTCGTTTCTTTCCTCCTTTTTCTCTGTCCGAGTTTCTTTCCTTTCCTCCTTTTCCTCTGTTTGTCCGAGTAATTTGTTTTCATGTATGAGCAGACATGATCAGAGTAAGTGTGCCAGTACACCACACATTTAGAACATTTTAAAAAACCCAGACACTTTGTATCAAATGCCAAAACAAAAAAAAAGTGGGGGGGGGGGGGGGGGGGGGGCGGGGGGGGGGGGCGCGTGGAATACCGTCCGTGTCACACCCACAGACTCTACTGCCTTTTGTTGTTTCTTCCACCAAGGAGCTGAGGCTTTCCCTCCCTTCATGCTTGTTTGCTGCTGGTTTGTCTTCAGCTGTCTTCAGCTTGTTTGCTGTTGGTTTGTCTTCTGCTGTCTTCAAGCTTGTTTGCTGTTGGTTTGTCTTCTGCTGTCTTCAGCTTGTTTGCTGTTGGTTTTGTCTTCAGCTGTCTTCAGCTTGTTTGCTGTTGTTTGTCTTCAGCTTGTTTGCTGTTGGTTTGTCTTCAGCTTGTTTGCTGTTGGTTTGTCTTCAGCTTGTTTGCTTTTGGTTTGTCTTCAGCTGTCGTCAGCTTGTTCGCTGTAGGTTTGTCTTCAGCTGTCTTCAGCTTGTTTGCTGTTGGTTTGTCTTCAGCTGTCTTCAGCTTGTTTGCTGTTGGTTTTTCTTCAGCTGTCTTCAGCTTGTTTGCTGTTGGTTTGCCTTCAGCTTGTTTGCTGTTGGTTTGTCTTCAGCTGTCTTCAGCTTGTTTGCTGTTGGTTTGTCTTCAGCTGTCTTCAGCTTGTTTGCTGTTGGTTTGTCTTCAGCTGTCTTCAGCTTGTTTGCTGTTGGTTTGTCTTCAGCTGTCTTCAGCTTGTTTGCTGTTTGGTTTTGTCTTCAGCTGTCTTCAGCTTGTTTGCTGTTGGTTTGCCTTCAGGCTTGTTTGCTGTTGGTTTCTCTTCAGCTGTCTTCAGCTTGTTTGCTGTTGGTTTGTCTTCAGCTGTCTTCAGCTTGTTTGCTGTTGGTTTGTCTTCAGCTGTCTTCAGCTTGTTTGCTGTTGGTTTGTCTTCAGCTTGTTTGCTGTTGGTTTGTCTTCAGCTTGTTTGCTGTTGGTTTGTCTTCAGCTGTCTTCAGCTTGTTTGCTGTTGGTTTTGTCTTCAGCTGTCTTCAGCTTGTTTGCTGTTGGTTTGTCTTCAGCTGTCTTCAGCTTGTTTGCTGGTCGGTTTGTCTTCAGCTGTCTTCAGCTTGTTGCTGTTGGTTTGTCCTTCAGCTTGTTTGCTGTCGGTTTGTCTTCAGCTGTCTTCAGCTTGTTTGCTGTTGGTTTGTCTTCAGCTGTTTTTCAGCTTGTTTGCTGTTGGTTTGTCTCAGCTGTCTTCAGCTTGTTTGCTGTTGGTTTGTCTTCAGCTTGTTTGCCGTTGGTTTGTCTTCAGCTTGTTTGCTGTTGGTTTGTCTTCAGCTTGTTTGCTGTTGGTTTGTCTTCAGCTGTCTTCAGCTTGTTTGCTGTTGGTTTGTCTTCAGCTGTCTTCAGCTTGTTTGCTGTTGGTTTGTCTTCAGCTGTCTTCAGCTTGCTTGCTGTCGGTTTGTCTTCAGCTGTCTTCAGCTTGTTTGCTGTCGGTTTGTCTTCAGCTGTCTTCAGCTTGTTTGCTGTCGGTTTGTCTTCAGCTGTCTTCAGCTTGTTTGCTGTCGGTTTGTCTTCAGCTGTCTTCAGCTTGTTTGCCGTTGGTTTGTCTTCAGCTTGTTTGCTGTTGGTTTGTTTTTCAGCTGTCTTCAGCTTGTTTGCTGTTGGTTTGTCTTCTTTTTGTTTGCTGTTGGTTTGTCTTCATCTTGTTTGCTGTGTTGGTTTGTCTTCAGGTGTCTTCAGCTTGTTTGCTGTTGGTTTGTCTTCAGCTGTCTTCAGCTTGTTTGCTGTTGGTTTGTCTTCAGCTTGTTTGCTGTTGGTTTGTCTTCAGCTTGTTTGCTGTTGGTTTGTCTTCAGCTTGTTTGCTGTCGGTTTGTCTTCAGCTGTCTTCAGCTTGTTTGCTGTCGGTTTGTCTTCAGCTTGTTTGCTGTTGGTTTGTCTTCAGCTTGTTTGCTGTTGGTTTGTCTTCAGCTTGTTTGCTGTTGGTTTGTCTTCAGCTGTCTTCGCTTGTTTGCTGTTGGTTTGTCTTCAGGGTGTCTTCCAGCTTGTTTGCTGTTGGTTTGTCTTCAGCTGTCTTCAGCTTGTTTGCTGTTGATTTGTCTTCAGCTTGTTTGCTGTTGGTTTGTCTTCTG
>CM031616.1:72636755-72641424 GCA_018398815.1 Conus ventricosus
GGACAGGGAGGGGCCAGGCCTGTTGAATCTTCTGCACACTTCAGGTCACACCGACTTCACAGCTCCTCTGCGCCTGTCTGCGCCTGCAGCTGACGCGTGCAGTTGACTTGCGTGCGTGTGTGTGTGCGTGTGCGTGTGTGTGTGTGGGTGTGCGTGCGTGCGTGCGTGCGTGTGTGTGCGTGCGTGTGCGCGTGCGTGTGCGTGCGTGTGACAGAAAACAAGAAACAGAGACACAGATACATACAGAGAGATGATGATGATGATAATCTTTATTTCCAAGGGTAACAGATAAGCAAACACATGCTTTTTTTCATCCGGCCCTTGCCCCGTTAAGGGACTAAGTATGACTAGCGACGAAAGAGAGAGGGGGAGGGAGAGGGAAAGGAAGAGGGAGGGAGGTAAAAAAGAGAGAGAGAGAGAGGGGGGGGGGGGGGGCCAGAGACAGAGAGAGCGGGGAAAAACCCAGGCAATCTGTTCTATCGAAAAAGTTCTGATGCCAGGAGCAGACAAATCAGTACGGAACATCAGCGCAATCTCCAATGAATAAATAACAAATCAATCAACCACACCAGGACTCACTCAAGACCCTCAAGACCCCCGTAACCACACGGAACCGTAGGCCTGCCGCCTCGAACACCGATCGTGTGCTAACCCATCAGCACCATCAAGCGCCCCAACGATAATCCGCACTATACAGTCGGAGCCGCCGCTGTGGTAAATCCGTGTCTGGGGCGGGCGGCTCTAAGTAATCCCCCAGTCAATATGGATTTGCCTTTGTCCGGGGGGAGGGGCGGCGGGTCCGCATTGGCACCGCGCAGAAATCGGATCCCATGGTTCCTTCAGGGGCTGCCTAATCATCTGGGGAGGCTGGACATAAGGCCTACCTGGCCGCTACGGAGTCCTAACACAAGCGTTGATGCTTTGTCTCAGAGAGAGAGAGAGAGAGAGAGAGAGAGGAGAGAGAGGAGAGAGAGAGAGAGAGGACTGGCCGCTACCAAACAGACAGACAGGGAGAGAGTCGAGGGACAGAGAGGGATGTGTGGTAACAACAGAGCTTTCCCCGCCATTTTTCAAACTGACGCAGGGCGGTTTTCAATTCCATGGGAAGACAGTTGTGCCAGTTCATTCCACACCTCTTCTCCTCCTCTCTCTCTCCTCTCTCTCGCAACACACACACTGTCTCTCTCTCTCGCACACACACTGTCTCTCTCTCTCTCTCTACTCTCTCTCTCTCGCACACACAGTCTCTCTCTCACACACAGTCTCTCTCTCTCTCTCTCGCACACACACACACACACACACACACACACACACACACACACGCACATATACACACGGACACGATGACATGTATTCTTTCTCTCTCTCTCTCTCCTCTTCTCTCTCTCACACCTAAACCTACACACACGCGCGCGCGCACACACACACATACACACACAGTGACAGACATACAGAGACCGACACAACCAGACAAGCCAGACACAAAGGGTCGTCTCACGAACGCGTGCGCTCAGCAGTAACGAAGGGAGGGGAAGGGGGTGGGGGGGTGGGGGCTGGTGAAGGGAAAAAACGTGCAGAGCCGGCAACACTTACCCTGCAATGACTCACGTGCCCGTTCATGGCGACACACTCCCCCACCACTCCAACACCACCAACGACGACACCAGCACCGGCTATATCACACCAACTTTCTCTTCTTCAGCTCACACACACACACACACACACACGTCCAACGTTGCTCTCTCTGTCTCTTCAGCCAGCTGAATATTACTAGCCTACCACAGAGCACACGCAGTCTTGGGTGTCGTCAGCAAGGCCCATTCAAAGGGTCCCTTTTACTACTCAATGGCGACGGCGGTAGTCCCACACTAAGCACAGTAGAGAGGGGGGCCAAAACTAGCCATGCTTCGGCGAGCCTCTCTCTCTCTCTCTCTCCTGGCTGCTGTGTCTGTCGCCCCTGCACCAGGGCTGTAGCGCACGGCCAGCCAGGCCAGCTTCAGTCTCCGGCAAAAAGACAGCAGCAGCAACGGCGAACAGTGTTGGGGTGTGGGGATGGGAGGGTGGTGAGTGTGTGTGTGCGTGTGTGTGTGTGTGTGTGTGTGTGTGTGTGTTTTGTGTGTGTGTGTGTGGAGGGAGGGGGGAGGGAGTGAGGGTGGTGGTGGGGGTGGGAGTGAAGGGGTGAAAGAGGACGGAAAAGGAGGGAGGGGAGCAGGAAAAAATGTGGGTGGGGGTGGGGGGGGGGGGTGGGGTGGGGGGGGGTGCGGTGGTGGGGGAAGGGGTACGGAAAATGGGGGGAGGGAGGGGGGGCATGAGCGTGTGTGTGTGTGTGTGTGTGTGTGTGTGTGTGTGTGTGTGTGCGCGTGCGCGCGCGCGTGCGGTGTGTGCGTGTGCGTGTGTGTGTGTGTGTGTGTGCGCGCGAGTGTGTGTGCTTGTGTGCGTGAGAGAGACAGACAGGCAGGGGACGGAGAGAGGGGGGAAAGAGAGATGCAGAAGGTATGCACGCTCGCGCGCGTGTGTGTGTGCGGGTGTGTATGTGTGTGCGTGTGCACGTCTGTGTGTATTTCCACGTGCATGCATTCGTGCGTGTGTATATGAATGAGTCAATGAAAGAAAAAGGAGGGAGAAGGCGTTAAAGACAAGATGTATGTTTATATTATAGGAGAGAGAGGGGAGAGAGAGAGAGAGAGAGAGAGAGAGACAGACAGACAGACAAAGAGAGAGAGAGGGCGAGGGAGGGGGGATGAGCGAGCGAAGGTTGCGAGCGCGCGCACGCGCAGTTTCTGTGTGTTGCCGTATCCGTCCTAACGACACCATTCCAAGGTTGGTTTGGGCAGTTGAGGCGCTGTTGGGTTGGTTGGTAGTGTGGGGGCGGCCTGACACAGAGACACAGACTGGTCAGACTTGACCCTGACCACACGGGACACGGCGCTTAGCGAAATGCACGTGCCACTGCGTCCATTACCCCGGCGTCTGATCGTGCGAGCTACCCCCAGCTAACGTCAACATCATCCCCTCCCTCTCTTGTTAGGCCCGTGCAGACTGCGGTCCAGGGAGGTTGTGTGTGTCCACAGGGAGGCATGGCGATTACTTTTTTTCTCTAGCTTGCTCACACACACACACACACCATACACATGAGCACGCGCGCGCGCGCAAACACACACACACACACAGGCAAGGAAACAGGAAGGACAGTGGACCACCGACATGCCACACACACACACACACACCACACACACACACACACACACAGGGGAAGCGGCCATGGTTGTGTAACGACCTAGCTGAATGAAAGACCCCCCACCCCCTGCCCTTCCTGACCTCTCCTTCTACTCCTCCTCCCACCCCCCTTTCTTCCCTGTCCTGCCCCTTTTCTACTCTCGTACAGAGCTGGAATCTGTGCATGTCTACTGGGGGAGAAGGTGAGGGGAAGGAGAGGGTGAGAGTGAAGAGAGAGAGAGAGAGAGAGAGAGAGGGGGGGGGGGAGGACACGGTAAGGATGTCCGAAGACAATATCTTTTCGTGGTGGTGCACAGGAAAAAAACACCACTACTTAAGAAATCAAATATGATACTAACAATACTAACGATGAAGAAGAAGAAGTTGATGACGATAATAACGGTGGTTCACCATTAATGACTTCCTTTCCGACATTCAGCCTATCAGGCCTACAGTCACACTGTCTCAAAGATGGATTGTTTTTCTTTAACACGGAAAGACGTGGACTGGCAGCTAATAACGTTGGTCACCTCTTCTCTTCCTGTCCATCCACACACGCCCCGGGGCACGCCATTCAGCACAGACTGTAGAGTCAACGTCCTAATGATTACTACTGAGCCACAGCTGCGTGCGTACACACACACACACACACACGCACGCACCAAACACGCACGCACACACACACGCGCGCACACACACACTGGCTGAAACCATTTACTATCAGATTAACATAGTGTTGTACACACACACACACACCACAATTAAACCACCACGTTGCGGCTATAAAGGCGTCCACCTGTTCAGTTTATCGATGGTCGTAACATCTTTGGGCGCGTGTCATGAGGCCATATCTGCAACTCCAAAGCACAACAGAAGAAGAATCTGGAGAAGAAGAATCTGAAGAAAAGAAGAATCTGGAGAAGAAGAATCTGGAGAAAAAAAGAAGAGAAAGGAGAACAATCTGGTGAAGAAGAAGAAGCAGCAGGAGGAGAAGAAAGAGGAGAAGGAGAAGAAGGTGGAAAAAGAAGAGAAAGAAGAAGAGACAGACAGAAAAAGAAGTCGAGTCCAATACAAAGCCAGCAATCCTGCGCACTTTACGCCATTCCCTGCACATATGAAAAGTCGTGACCCCCCCCCTCTCTCTCTTCTCTCTCTCTCTCTCTGTATCTGTCTCTCTCAGGGGTTCCTACAAAGTCAGCAAATGAATGTGTGTATGGGGAGACAAATCGTTATCTATATCAATTCATTCTGTGCAGCGTTTTTTATACTGGCTATTTACCAATTGACTGTGAAAAATAACCACGTAAAGCGTGTCATATGCTCTTGGGATTAGAATGGCTTGGCAAGTCATGGTTTCAGGCACTGGGGACGGTTTGTTTCATAATGGATTCAGTTGAATGACGTTGGTGTTAAGTTACTGTGCATATCTGATATGCTGATCTGTCAGCCACTT
>CM031616.1:72641524-72666524 GCA_018398815.1 Conus ventricosus
GTTGTCAGACGATGTAATACTGCCTTGTGCTGTTAAGTTACTGTGCATATCTGATTGCTGATCTGTCAGCTACTTGTCAGACGATGTAATACTGCTTGTGCTGTTAAGTTACTGTGCATATCTGATATGCTGCTCTGTCAGCCACTTGTCAGACGATGTAATACTGCCTTGTTGTGTGAATGGTTATTCCTGTACTGTAGCCCAATCAGAAAGGGCCATGGCTTATACTGATTAACATTCTTTGCGTTCGTTCTTTCGTCTCTCTCTCTCTCTTACTCAAAGCTTCGCATCGCACAAATAATCAGTTTTCTATAGATCTATGTTCGCCCTGTCTGGACCACCGAGGTATAGCAGTGTGTCCAATGCCTCCTGTCAACCATTGGGTTTTAAACCAGAGGGACGTGGAGACCTTGCTCAACAAGCAGTCAGTCCATGTTGGGCCGTGTGCATCAAATGACATACCACTGTTGGCTTTGATGCCGTTAACGGTTTAAACCAGAGGGACGTGGAGACCTTGCTCAACAAGCAGTCAGTCCATGTTGGGCCGTGTGCATCAAATGACATACCACTGTTGGCTTTGATGCCGTTAACGGTTTTAAACCAGAGGGACGTGGAGACCTTGCTCAACAAGCAGTCAGTCCATGTTGGGCTGTGTGCATCAAATGACATACCACTGTTGGCTTTGATGCCGTTAACGGTTTAAACCAGAGGGACGTGGAGACCTTGCTCAACAAGCAGTCAGTCCATGTTGGGCCGTGTGCATCAAATGACATACCACTGTTGGCTTTGATGCCGTTAACGGTTTAAACCAGAGGGACGGGGAGACCTTGCTCAACAAGCAGTCAGTCCATGTTGGGCCGTGTGCATCAAATGACATACCACTGTTGGCTTTGATGCCGTTAACGGTTTAAACCAGAGGGACGTGGAGACCTTGCTCAACAAGCAGTCAGTCCATGTTGGGCTGTGTGCATCAAATGACATACCACCGTTGGCTTTGATGCCGTTAACGTTCATCTGGGAATTCCAAACCACTACTGCGCATCACTCAGCGCTGGTTTTCTACGATCTTCTAACGTGTGTGTGTGTGTGTGTGTGTGTGTGTGTGTGTGGTGTGGGGTGTGTGTGTGTGTGCGTGCCAGCACGCGCCTCCGAGGATGGGTAGATGGAGGTGGATGGGAGGGGGTTTGGATCTAAAAGGATTCTAAACCCAAACAAGGCTGCCATACCACACAGCACGGAGCAACACAACATAACAACACCTACTCCATTACGTAACCCTACTCCCACCAAACACAACATACACCTACCCCATTACAGTACACCCCTGCCCACACCAACACAACATAACACCTACCCCATTACAGTACACCCTACTGCCCACACCAACACAACATAACACCTACCCCATTACAGTACACCCCACTGCCCACACCAACACAACATAACACCTACCCCATTACAGTACACCCTACTGCCCACACCAACACAACATAACACCTACCCCATTACAGTACACGACCTCCCCTGCCCACCCACCAACACAACATAACAACACCTACCCCATTACAGTACACCACACTGCCCACACCAACACAACATAACAACACCTACCCCATTACAGTACACCCTGCTGCCCACACTAGCACGGATTAGGGATCCCTCTCTCTGTTGTACCCCCTAATCGTAAGCTTTGGCCAAACCAATCTTTTTTTTTCATCTTTATTTTTCCAAAGCGTTGTTTTCACAAATACGGCCTGAGGATTTATTCCTTCGCTCAATATCTCTCCTCAGCCAGCGCACAAGCGCCAAGACAAAGACACACGCACACATTCAAACACATGCACGCACACATCTACTACTAATGCACACACAAATCGCTGGGCTGAAGTCGGCTCTGCGCCGTTTACGGCTTGAAAGACGGAACGAAGTCATCCATGTCTGCAGTGATGAGTCAGGTCGCCTGACGCCCACACACGCACACACACAGAGAGTCATATATATACATAAATCACACACACACACACGCATGCACGCACACGTATAGACACACTCACATCACACACACACGCGCGCGCGCGCGCACACACGCACACACAGCGAACAAAGACTGCCATCCATACAGACGCACCTGTGCGCACGCACGCGCGCACTCACAACAAAAAACATGACACGGGAAAACATTCGTTTTGTGTGACTCAGCAATCGATAATTAACGACACTGTACAAAGCACTGTGTTCTCGCTCGCTACGGAATAGTCAAGCACGTACGCACACACACACATGTTGCACAAACACACACACACACACACACACGCACGCACACAGGTGAGCGCATGCATAGACACACACACACCTAAGCGTGCGCGCTCATGCACATACACTGCATGGCATGCGTCCCTGGGGTGGGAGTGCGGGTCATAAAGAAAGAAAATACAACCACACTCCGCTCGCGCGCACGTACGCACACACACAAACATACAGAGAGAGAGAGAGAGAGAGAGAGAGAGAGAGAGAGAGAGAGAGAGAGAGAGAGAGAGAGAGAGAGACGTGAGAGCGCACACGTGCACACGCACTCGAACACACACACACACCTCAATACGTCATCCCATTATTAAGGAAAGTTCGCATGGACGAGGACGAGTGGTAGTGGTCTGTGTGTGTGTGTGTGTGTGTGGTGTGGTGTGTGTGTGTGTGTTGTGTGTGTGTGTGTGTTTACTACAGTTACTTTTTAAAAAAAAACACATACATGAAAACGCTCCAAATATAGAATATAGCACATTACAGTACAAGCGATGGTAACAAACACATATATAGGATTTCAGCTGTCGCGGCGGAAAGGGGGCAGGGAGGGAAGGTGGAAGAAGAGAGTGGGAGGGGCAGGAAGGGGAGAGAGTGGAGAGGAGGGGTGGGGTCACCTCTGGCTAAAATACAGCACCATTTGCATTAACCCCCCCTCTACAAAGTCTATAGACACAGTCAAGCTCAAATAGAGAGCGAGAAGAAAGCGGCATTGACAGTCTATTTCACTCACTGGGTCTCCTCTAGTCCACAAGACTCACTGCAGTCACTGGTTCACAGTAGAACGAACAGTGTTTTGTGTAGACCACGCAAGAACGATAACCTCTGCTTTACTTTGCAGAACGCCTGGTATACCATCCGATTTATACCCGCTGTGCCTTATTCAGCAAGAGGCCCGCTTTGGCCTTACTGCTTTTTTCCCCCTCCATCAGAGTTACGAATTAACACGATGCTCCTTTTAAAAAAAAAAAAGTTCATGCAAGATAAACAATACATCTGAGGGGAAATCTCACTTTGCTATCACAGATGGGTAAACAAAAAAAAGAACTTCACTCTCTAAACTCAGGGGGTTGCGTGTGTGTGTAGCTTTTTTTCCTGTAATTTTTTTTCCCCAGTGACTAATAATTTTTTTTAAAAATCACTTTTTCAGCATCTTTGTTCATTTGAAACGATAACATACATGTGACCGCAAAATCACACTGATTTTCAATAACGAAGCACCATGGAAAGCTGTTTTATCAATTGAACGAACTGTCAAAACAAAAAATTAAGTTATTCTCCCGAAAACACCTCCACTGAAAAGGGATCAACAAAAAAACCACCCCCCAACAACTCCATGGGTCTAAACACTATATTCACAGAAAGTCGCTTCTTCAGTTCGCAGGGCTCGCTTGGGAGCGAGAGTAAAGCGTTCCTTGAACTCCACCCCATTTCTGAAACAGAATGTCACTACAACCGCACGATCAGTCGTCCGATGCTTGTGACAAGTCAATAACCACCACACAATTGGCGACACACTTTGAAGCGAGAACACTGTGGATAGGCCTTGTTGGTATTTTAAAGAAACCATCGTTGATAAACGGATGTCGGAGGTTAAGTTCTGGTGTGGGGTGTGTGTGTGTGTGTGTGTGTTGGTGTGTTTTGGTGTGTGTGTGTGTGTGTGTAAAGGAGAGGAGAGAGAAAAGGAGAGAGAGGGGAGAAAGAGAAAAGAGAGGAGGAGAGAGAGAGAGGAAAGAGAGAGAGGAGAAGAGAGAGAGAAGAGAAGAGAAGAAGATGTGTTGTGGTGGGGGTGGTGTGTGGCGCGTGCGTGCGTGCTGCGCTCGAGCGCGCTTTGTGTGTTTTGCATGGGTTGCTAAAATTCGTATGCGAGTAAGTGTTGCGAGCACTTTACGTCCTGCATGTTTGTTGTGTGCTTTTGCTGGGCGTGTGTTTTGTGTTGTGGTGTGTGTGTGGTGGTGTGTTGTGGTGTGTGTTGTGTGTGTGTGTGTGTACACGCGCGCGCGCGTGTGTGTAGCGTTGCGTATTGCCGTTACTTCGGTGTGATGTGTGCGTGTGTGTATCCCAAGCGCATGCGGGCGGCTAGCGTACCCCGTGTACTTGTGCTTTGTTTATGTGAGTTGGGGGTTGCGTGCGTGCGTGCGTGCTGCGTGCGTGTCTGCGTGCGTGTGGTGTGTGTGTGTGTGTGTGGGGTGTGTGTGGGGTGTGTGGTGCGCCGCGCCTTGTGTACATGTGCGTGTGTATGTGGCTGACGTGCGCGCTTAAGTGAGACGAGCGTGCGTGCACACATTTTTTTTTTTTTTTCAATTTGTGGTGTGTGCGTATTTTCGCATTTTTGCGCGTGCGTGCGCGTGTTTGTCTGTATCTGTGAGGACGTGAGCTCGAAAACCTGTGCATGGCAGCGGGTACCTCGAAATAATGGCTTCAAACAGCAGATTGCATGTGGAGAGAAAGAGCTGGTTACGGGAGGAGGGAAAAGTGTACCCAGCCTGCCTTTCAACTTCCCCCTTTCCTTTTTCCCCCCCCCCCCCCCCCCCTTCTCCCTCCCAGTCCCTCCTCTCCCCGGGCCCCCCCCCCCCCCCCCCCCACCCGCCCCTCCCAGTCCTCTCCTCTTCCCCCTGTCCCTTTTATCCCCCCCCCCCTGCCCCCCCATCCTCTCCTCTTCCTCTGTCCGTTCCTAGCCCCCCCCCCCCCTGCTCCCTCCCAGTCCCCTTTCCCTTCCCTGTCCTTTCCTAGCCCCCCCCCCCTGCCCTCCCTCCTCCCCTTTTTCCCCTGCCCCCTAGCCCCCCCCCCCCCCCCCTTTGCCCCTCCCAGTCCTTTTCCTTTCCCCCTATCCTTTTTGCCCCCCCCCCCCACCCCTGCCCCTCCCACCACCCTTTCCCGTCCTTTTCCACCCCCCCCCCCCCCCCTCTCCCTCCCAAAAACCTCCCTTTTCCCCCGTCCTTTTCCGGCCCCCCCCCCCCCTTGCCCCTCCAGCCCTCCTTTCCCTCGCCTTTTCCTGCCCCCCCCCCCCCTGCCCCTCCCAGTCCTCCCCCTTCCCTTTTCCTTTCCTAGCCCCCCCCCCCCTGTCCCTCCCGCCTCTCCTTTTCCCCCTCTTCCTTTTCCTAGCCCCCCCCCCCCCTTGCCCCCCTCCCCCCAGCCTCCCTCTTCCCTCTTTCCTTTCCCCAAGCCCCCCCCCCCCCCCCCCCCCCCCCCCCCCCCCCCCCCCCCCCCCCCCCCCCCCCCCCCTTGCCCCCCCATCCTCCCCCTTTCCCTCTGTCCTTTTCCCAGCCCCCCCCCCCCCCCCCCCCTGCCCCCCCGCCACCCTCTTCCCCTCTGTCCTTTTCCTACCCCCCCCCCCCCCCCCCCACCCCCACCCCCTGGGCTCCATTTTAAGTTACGCTTTTTCAACCGACCACAAACCGATAACATTGGAACCGTTTTCCGTTTCCCCCAAAGTATACGTTCCAAACCGCAGAGCTGTGTGTGTTGGTGTGTGTGTGTGGGGTTTGTGTGTTGTGTGGTGGCGTGTGGGGCGTGTGTCGCGCGTGCATATATGTGTGGGTGTACGTAGGGGTTCATACGTGGTGGTGTGCCCGTGTGCGTGTGTGCGTGTGGTGTTGTGTGTGGCGCCACGCGGATGTGTGTGTGTATGTGTGTGTACACGTGGTGTAATCTGGTGTGGGTGTGTGTGTGTGTTGGGTGCGTGTGTGGTTATGGTCGTGCGGGTGCGTGTGGTGCTGCGTGGTGCATCGTGCGTGAGCGAGTATGAGTGATGCGAGTTTGTTATGCACCCCGCGCCGCGCGCGTGTGTATGGCGGGCAGATAAGTAAAAAATCATATTTAGGTACACAAAAAAATTCCCCAAACTGACAGGACAAACGAATATTTAAACGGAGGATTACAAATGATATACGCGTCAAGTTAAATTCTGATCCCCCCCCCCCCCCCATATAGCATTATGCCCATTTATGACTTCAGAATACAGCAGTCTGTCAGTCAACGACCACAGAATGTCTTGGAGGGATCTGCAAGTGCCCAAAAGCAAGACCAGTTCCAGCCCACACAATCCGTTCCACTGTCAACTACTACAACAGCAGAGGAAGAAATCGATTACTATGCAGGACTTGTCAGCGAACGAAGGGAGGCAACTTCTGCACCCATGTGGAAGCCATTCCACGTCCACAATCCCAAGCTCGCGCCCCCTGAAGCATCAGTTTGCCCGCCTGTCGTACACAGCTACAGGTCAGTGACACGGGCACACGACGCCTGTCGTACACAGTTACAGGTCAGTGACACGGGCACACGACGCCTGTCGTACACAGCTACAGGTCAGTGACACGGGCACACGACGCCTGTCGTACACAGCTACAGGTCAGTGACACGGGCACACGACGCCTGTCGTACACAGCTACAGGTGGTCAGTGACACGGGCACACGACGTCTATCGTACACAGCTACAGGTAAGTGACACGGGCACACGACGTCTACCGTACACAGCTACAGGTCAGTGACACGGGCACACGACGCCTGTCGCACACAGCTACAGGTCAGTGACACGGGCACACGACGCCTGTCGTACACAGCTACAGGTCAGTGACACGGGCACACGACGCCTGTCGTACACAGCTACAGGTCAGTGACACAGGCACACGACGCCTGTCGTACACAGCTACAGGTCAGTGACACGGGCACACGACGCCTGTCGCACACAGCTACAGGTCAGTGACACGGGCACATGACGCCTGTCACACACAGCTACAGGTCAGTGACACGGGCACATGACGCCTGTCGCACACAGCTACAGGTCAGTGACACGGGCACACGACGCCTGTCGTACACAGCTACAGGTCAGTGACATGGGCACACGACGCCTGTCGTACACAGCTACAGGTCAGTGACACGGGCACACGACGCCTGTCGTACACAGCTACAAGTCAGTGACACGGGCACACGACGCCTGTCGCACACAGCTACAGGTCAGTGACACGGGCACATGACGCCTGTCGCACACAGCTACAGGTTAGTGACACGGGCACACGACGTCTATCGCACACAGCTACAGGTCAGTGACACGGGCACACGACGCGCAGAACCTCAAGGCAAGTAGTTCCCAGCGGGTCAAAAGGTGAAGCAAGGGAGTTTAACTGCACAGAGTTCGCGACGTTCTCTCCACAAGAAATGCATTCTCTCCCTTTTCGTGTGAAACCCGCTCAAGGCTCCTGCTCATTTTTGCCATGGATACAACGGCAATGAACAAAAACGTTACCACCCTACAACATTTAAACCGACTCCTGGCAAACGTGTCAACGCATATTATTCTCCCCCCTCCCCCTTCCTCCCCTCGCTCCCTTTCTCAAAAGACTTCCGTTGTGTTGCCTTGACTACAGAGATTGTGCTAGGGTTTGCGCTGCGTAATACCTCAACTCCGAAGACAAGTGGGTAGAGAACAACACCACCACCACAACTAACAGCAACAAAGAATTTCCGGAGAAGCGCGCAGTGAGGAGGAGAAAGAGAGAAACGGTCTGCACTGTTCTTGACTTTGTTCATTAATTAAAGCAACGGCGATGCGCCAACTTGCATACCACTTCCGTGTGATTCGCACACACACGCGCGCGCACGAGAGAGAGAGGGGGGGGGGGGGGGGGGGGGGGGGGGGGAGAGAAAGGGGGAGTGGGAGTGGGTGTGAGAGGAGAGAGAGAGAGAGAGAGAGAGTAGGGAGGTGAGGGGGGATTGGCGAAAAGCAGGGAGAGAGGGGGGGGGGGGGGGGGGGGGGAGGGGAGAGGGAGAAGTGTGAAAGTGGGGGAGGGGGAGGGGAGGGGGGGGGGAAGGGAGGGGGGGGGGGGGAAGGGGGGGAGAGGGTTGTGGGGGGAGGGGGGGGGGGGGGGGGGGGGGGGGGGGGGAGAGGAGGTGGGTGGTGGGGGGTGGGGGAGGGAGGCGTGGGGGGGGGGGGGGGGGACCCAACTTCGTCCCAGCCGGTTCTTGTCGACATCCATCTTGCAGTTTTCATTTCTTTTAAATGAAACTTTTCACACATATTATTTTAAACATCGCTCTCTCTCTCTGTCTCTCTTTCGTCAGACAGCAGCGCGGCGTTAGAAGTGTGAAGCAGACGATTCTGTCACTGGGTGATGTACAGTGGTGGCACAGATGTCGGTATCTCATTGCGTCAATCTCCTCGCTATTTGTGTATGTAGCCGGTCCGCGCGCGTGTATATATATAAGCTAGTCACAAAAAATTAAGGGCCAGACAGAAAAACTCTCACCAAAATAAAACGACATAACGCACAGGAAAACAGCTTATACCGTATTTTATTTCATGTCTTTAGCTTTCATGTCAATGCCATTGCAATTGTGTCAATTCAATTTTTCTGGACAAAATCAAGGATCAAACATCATAACCCCTCTTTTTGAAAATCACAAAATTGACAATTCACAAGAAAGTTTATTGAAAAGCTTCAGTAGTGCGTACGTCCGCCATTTGCACCCACACAATTCCACGCATCTAGGCCTCATGGACTGGATCAGAGTCACAAGGGTCTGTTGAGGCATGGCGTTCCACTCCTGCAGCAGAAATTGGAACAATTGGTGGAGGTCAACAGGAGGAGGGTGGTTGTCGTGGACGCGGCGTTCCAGATGGTCCCAAAGTTCTCAATAGGGTTCAAATCAGGCGAACACGATGGCCAGTCCAGTCGTGGAACCTGCTGCTGCCTCAGGTAGTCGTTCACCACACGGGCGCGATGTGGAGTGGCGTTGTCGTCCATGAGGGTGGCACCGGGTCCCATGGCTTGCAGAGTGGGGATAATCAACGGCCTCACGATTTCATCTCTGTACCTTACGCCAGTAAGTCTGCCTGGCACAAGGTGAAGGGGTGTCCTGCCATGAAGGTGGATGCCTCCCCATACCATCGGGGAGCCGCCTCCATAGCGATCGTGCTCACGAACACAGCCATCAGCAAGCCTCTCCCCTGGACGACGCCAGACGCGTACCCGGCCATCAATTTCGGGACAGGGAGAATCTTGACTCATCGGTGAAGAGGATGGTGCTCCATTGCTGCCTCGTCCATCGCTGATGACGTCGACACCACCTCCTTCTGGCCTGTCGATGGTGCTGTGTTAGTGGGAGACGGACGGCGAGCCTTCTTGAGCGGAGGTTGAAACTGTGAAGGCGACCTCGGACGGTCTGGCGACTTACGTTGATGTTAGTCGTTCTTCTCAGCTCCTGTCTCAGAGTGGTTGCATTGATGGTTCTGCTGCGGACTGCTGTCAGCATCAAGTAGCGATCGTCTTGCCCGTTGGTGATTCTTGGCCGCCCTGAGCGTGGTCGTTCCTCGGCTCTTCCAGTGTCTTGGTATCGCTGGTGAAGGCGTTGAATGACTAAGCTCACTCCCAGACGTCTTGCCACCTCTCTTCCAGAAATGCCATCTTGGAGCCATCCCAGAGCCCGGCCGCGATCTAGTGTTGACAGTTTTCGTCTTGGAGGCATGGTTTATTGCAGCCCCGATTAGCGGTCATTTTATACCCACCGCAGGCAAATTGTCATTGAAAAGTGTTCAACATAGGCAGGCCTTGCACGTGCACTGTGCCGATTTCTCAAATTTAAAACTGCTGTGTAATCTGCGCCTGGCCAAACTTCATGCATTATTCACGGATTTTTGGTGTTTTTGGCTGAGCGCATATTCTCGACCCGAAAAATGCGTCGTCTGAAAGATTATTTCGGTCATACAGTGTGGTGTGTGAGCTGTCAGAATAGCTCAGAATGAAACACGCTGCGCTTTGTTTACGAGCATTCAGACCCATTACTTAGAGTACCCCAAAATCTAAGGCGGGCCCTTAACTTTTTTGTGACTAGCTTATATATGTGTGTGTGTGTGTGTGTGTGTGTGTGTGTGGTGTGTGTGTTGTGTACGTGTGTGTGTGTTAACACCCCAACACACACACACACACACACAGAGAGAGAAGAGAGGAGAGAGAGGAGAGAGAGAGAGAGACAATGACAAATGTTTTATTGTCATAGCATTACAGCCTTAAGGGGGTGAACATGAATTGTATGCACATTTCCATATTGTTTACTGATTCACACATGCATAAACATACACGCACACACAAACGCGCGCGCGCACAAACAGCACACACACACACACACACAGGATCATCTTGACTAGTTATTTTTAAGTTAAATGTTATCGCACATTAATTCTATCTTACTCTTTCTTATCTTCATTGCCTGTGCTATAAATTTAGCAACAGATTTAGTAACAGTCTCATTACTACTGGAAAGGATTTTATAACTTTGTTCTGATCGGGAATGTTGGAGAAGGATTCCAGTATGGCACATTTTTTACGGATATCATATAAGTGGACAGTAAAATAAAACATGGTTTCATTTTCGAATCCATTTCCACATGATGGGCAATTAATATCTGTTTGGTAATGTCGAATCCATGAATACAGTTTTTAAAAACCTTGTGTGTGTGTGTGTGTGTGTGTGTGTGCTGTGTGGTGTGTGTTGTGTGTGTGTGTGTGTGCCTGCCGGCGCTTCTCTGTGTGGTGTGTGTGTGTGTGTGTGTGTTTGTGTGAGTTGTGTGTGTTGTGGGGTGTCGCGCGCTTCTGTGTGTGTGAGTGTGTTGTGTGTGTGTGTGTGTGTGTGTGTGTGTGTGTGTGTGTGAGTGCACGCGTTTGGTGTGTGTGCGAGAGAGAGAGAGAGAGAGATGAGAGAGAGAGAGAGAGAGAGAAGAGAGAGAGAGAGTGTGGTGTGTGTGTGTGTGCGCGGCGCGCGCGCGCGCGCAATGAGCAACGGAGACGCACGCGCGTGTGTATGAGTGTACATTTATGTTGGTGTGCGTGCAAGAGTTGTGTGTGTGTGTTGTGTGGTGTGTGTATACATGTGTGTTGTCGTGTGAAGAGATGGGGGAAAGTGTTGCACGCAAATACGGACCCCGGAAACGCGTGAGGGAGGGGGAGGGGGGGGGGGGGCAGTGAGGAGCCTGCGTGCTTTCTCTGCACAACCAATCTAGAACCTGCAAGCGATCCTGCCCTTTCCTTGTTCAATCCCTTCTCCTCTCCTTCTCAATCAATCATCAGCTGCTTTGGCTGCATACACACACACACACCTCGCACACCACACAGCACACTAAACAACTCCCTCTCTCTCTTCTCACCACACCAGTGCACACACACACACACACACAACACAAGTCCCCTTTACTTCGTACGTTGTGGAGCACCGCCGCCATAGCTGTGCATACAAAAGGCTGCTCTTTTCAATGTGGCTGGTGATTACTAGGCTGCCTGGCATTCTCTCTCTTGCCTGCATTCTCTCTCTGTCGCGGCGATACTCCTTCTTTCTACTTCCGCCCTCAATGTTTCATGCGCCACGATATAATCCAAGCACGCGCGCGCATACTTTTAACGCTTTCCCAAAAAGAACCGAAGGGGAAAAAAAAAAGCCACTGCGCACAAAGACGAACCACGCATCACCGTCATTGCCACCAAGTGTAGTGAATTGGTGTGCGTGGGGGGGGGGGGGGGGGGAGGGGGGAGATAGAATGAATCTCAAAACATCGTACTCCCTTTCATCCCTCGTGAGCTAACTTCACTCAAAGCGTACAGATTTAAACACACATGCACACGCAAGCATGCACGCACAGAGAGAGAAGAAAGAAAAGAGAGAAGAGAGAGGAGAGGAGAGAGAGAGAGAGAGAGCAGACAGAAGACAGAGAGCGCAGCCATCTCGTCAAATAAATAAAACGCCATTCAAGCTAACTAATAAGACTCTTCCAAACAGGCAACCCGATCAGCCGACCGCGAGGGTCCCGGCCACGCCCACGTCATGATGGCGACCTGTAGCGCAGGAAACCGGGAACAGGTAAGCCACGGGTCCATGACGACACACACCGAAAACGTGTCCAACGCCAACATCCAAAGCTGCCACGTCAAATTGTATGGTCCAACGAAATATTTCGAAAGGTTGTTTGTCAACACGGACCATCAACACTCTCTCTTTCTCTCCGTTTTTTCCCCTTTCTTATTTATAGTTACAATGTTTGTCTTCTCAAAAGATCTTTGTCTCTCTTTTGTTCATTTTTCCCCTGCCCGTCCTCCATAATCATAATCAACTTCAAGTCCAAGATCAGATGAACGCAATCGCCCGATGACAGGAATGACGTTCCAAGTGATCACACGTGACATGTGTTGTGCACAATCCGAAATCCGAAGTTACAGCGTCTTTCTCTCTTCCGCATAAAAGCCAACAACAGAGAGAGAGAGAGGGAGGGGGGGGGGATCGAGGAAGAAGAGAGAGAGATGAGAGAGAGAGAGAGAGAGAGAGAGAGAAAGTGTCGGGGAGGGAAAGAGGAGAGAGAGAGAGAGAGAGAAGAGAGAGAGAGAGAGAGAGAGAGAGAGAAAGGAAAACAGTGAAGAGGGAGAGCCAGACAGACAGACAAGAGACGGTGACAGCTCATGACACTGTTTCCCCCCACTCACCCTCCGAATAAACTGTTCAGTACAGATCAATCGAACCGACGCAACTGCAACCCTTTACGCTAGCACACTATGCACGGGTGCTGCTGTCATCGCTTCATATGGCAAATCGTGCACCCCTGATCCATGGCATGACGGTGCGATGTATAAACCCGATGACACCCATCGGTCCAGCCCACCCGAACCCCACCCCCTAATAACCGACATCGTTTGACATCCCCAACAAGTCAACGCGTGTTTACGGCTGCATCCAACATGCGCGTTTTGCACGCCTGTCAATCAGGGATTACCGGACACAAACAGCACACGGCAAAAAGCCACTCCAGCTCGTCACTTCGGGAAAGCACTTTCCCTGCCACTCTCAATCACATCCTCCTTCACCCCCGCCCCCCCCACCCCCATAACCTCCACGCCGCCCCATCTTCCCCCCAAACGCCACTCTTCTAACTATAGCCTTTTGGCAAGGAGAGGGGAAGAACGAATAGGGAGGAGGAAGTGAGGAAGGAAGGAGAGTGGTGTGCGAGGAATAAATGAGACTTGCAGGTGAGAGAATATGTGCACCTGTTCAAACCTTGAGAGGAACAGTGATGGGTGGTGTGCGTGTGTGTGTGTGTGTGTGTGGGTGTGTGTGTGTGTTGAGTGCGAGAGAGAGAGCAGAGAGAGGAGAAGAGAGAGAGAGAGAGTGTGTGTGTGTGTGTGCAGTGTGTGTGTGTGTGGTGTGTGTGTGGTGTGTGTGTGTGAGTAGAGAGAGAGAGAGAGAGAGGAGAGAGAGAGAGAAGAGAAGAGAGAGACAGTGGATGGGGGACAGAGAGAGAGAAACTAACAGGAGTGAGGTGGAGGGTAGAGAGAAGAGACTGACAGGGAAGAGACAGTGTGGGGACAGAGAGAGAGAGGAGAGAGAGAGAGAGGAGAGAGAGAGAAGAGAGAGAGACAGACATGGAGAGACATGGTGGGGACAGCGAGAGAGTGAGAGAGAGAGAGAGACTGACAGGGAAGACAGTGGTGGGACAGAGAGAGAGAGAGAGAGAGAGAGAGAGAAGAGAGAGAGAGAGAAAGAGAGAGACCTTGTTGACTGTGCACAGACCCCTCCGTGCCAGAAGCCAGCCCCTTTTGATGTTCAATGTTCGCGCTTGTGGCCCAGCCCATATCAGGACCGATAACATCCACTCCATGTCAACCACCACCCAACCTCCCCCCCCCCCCACACACACCCACACCACACTCACACACACAGACCACACACAACACCACACCCACACCACTCACCACAACAACAACACACCGTCCTCACACACACGAAACGCGCGCGCTTTCATTCCAACATTTCCCACCTGCTCATCACCGATCTTTTTTCCTGAAAGCCTTACATTCAATAAGAGTAGAGGTCGAAGACGAGGGAAGGAGAGCTGGGGGGGGGGGGGGGGGTAATGATTGGGAAGGGGTGGGTGGAGAATACAAAGAAGAGAGGGGAAGAGAGAGAGAGAAAGAGAGTGAGAGGAGAGAGAGAGAGAGAGAGAGAGAGAGAAGAAGAAGAGAGAGGATGGCAAAAAGAAATAGGATTGATTTGACTTCCTCTTCCTCCCTGCACCGTCTCTCTCTTTCCTCCTGATCCCTGCCACTGTCTTTCTCTCACTCTCACTCTCTCTCTCTATCTCTCGTCCGCACTCACACACACAAACACACAAACACACACACCCCACACACACACACACACACACAACACGACACCCCCCACTGACGGCTTACCAAGGCGAAGCAGTAGTCGAAACATCCACAGCAGAGAGCAGGACTATGCGCTCGGGTTTCTGTCACCACAGCGGGTTTGGGACTCTCCCACAGAAGCATGCCACTCCCCCCTTCACAACACCCACCACTCTCACCCCGCACAGACACGAAAGATGATTGGACGAGCCCAAGCACATCTACCAAGCGCCGATTGGTCAGTTCACCTAACAAAGCTACATTATGAAGTTTGTTGCTTTTTCCTTCTTATATAATGATTTTTATCTAGATGGGTAAGTTTGAAGAGGTTGCATTTTTCCCGAACAAATCTCGTTTACCTGCCTTAGCACCAAAAGAAAACCTTCCCACAGGGCGGAACCTGTCCACATGTTTCCTTCACAAGCACGTGATCACCGGTCACATTTGGAAGAACCTCTGTGCGTGGAAGTACACCCGTCCGTTGGCACTGATAAGCACCAAAAAATTATTACAAAATAAAAAAAAAAAAATCAATACATAAAAAAAGTAAAGAAAAAGGACAGGGGAAATAGTAATGACATAGGGGGAAAACAAAGCTGAAAAGAAAGAATGAAAGAAAAAAATAGAGAAAAGAAAATCCCTAATTCAGTCTTTCTATGAAAAAAATTCCTCTTTGTACATCTCCAATCGCTATAACTGCACTCCAAAAAAAAAAATCTGTGTATTACGTGCAGTACACGCACCCAAAGGCGCATTCACGTACGCAAAGGTGGTAAAACATTCTTTTCTCCTTTAAACGTTTTTCCCCCCCCCCCCCCCCCCCACCCCCCCGCGCCCCCGCGCCCCCCCCCCCCCGCCCCCCCCCCCTTCCCCCCCGCCCCCCCCCCCGCCCCCCCCCCCCCCCGTACTATCTTCTCTGTCCCCCGTCCAACAGCCACACCCTGGCTATCCCGCCACAGACAAGGCACCAAGGCAACCCACAGAGAGCAGCCACACCCTGTCTTATCCCTCCACAGACCAGGCACCAAGCAACCCACAGAGAGCAGCAGCCACACCCCGGCATATCCCGCCACAGACCAGGCACCAAGCAACCCCCTAGCAGCCACACTCCTGATCTATCCGCCACAGACCCAGCACCAAGCAACCACAGGGGGCGAAGCAGAGCCACACCCTGCTTAATGTGTTATATCCCCCACAGACAGGCAGCCAAGCAACCCAAGAGAGCAGCCAACACCCTGTCATATATCCGGCCAGACAGACAGGCACCAAGCAACCCACACAGAGCAGGCCACATACCTGTCTTATCCTCCTCAGACCAGACACAAAGCAACCCACGAGAGCAGCCACACCGTCCTATCCTCCACAGACCAGGCACCAAGCCAACCCAACAGCACTGAGCATCCACACCCCTGTCTTATCCTCTACAGACCAGGCACCATCAACCCACAGGAGAGCAGTCAGGTTTCAAGTTCGGTCAGGAATACCGACCGAGTCGGGGCCTGAGGCCAGCCCACCAGAGAGACACTGCACGCTGCCGTGTCTGCTTCAGGGGGTGTGGGGTGGCGCCTCTTCTGACCCAGCAACTTTCAGTGTCATCAAGGAGGCGTCACTGCGTGAGGGCCAGTCCATATACGCTACAACCACATCCGCTACTGCGTGAGGGCCAGTCCATATACGCTACACCACATCCGCCAAGTTTTGAGACCACACTGCGCATGATTTTAAAGCTGATGGATATATGAATGAATAACTAAGATAAGAGAATTGAAGAAGGGGGTCTCGTGGCTACGACTTAGCAGATGTCTGACCTACGCATTAGCCCAACGTGCTGGTCAGACCAGCGAAGTGCAGGACACCATCCAAACACTGATGACAGGAACCACTTGGTCGCGGAGCACAAGTGAGAGACAGCGTCTACCTCTGGACAGCGCCATCATGTCCGTCCAACGACAGCGCCCAAAACTCTGCCGATAACCGGTGACCTCGGCATGAACTCACCAGGGGCACAGACATAGGGAGGAAATCGAAGCCGAGGTTACCACGAGAGCAGGGCATGAAGGGCAACGGACTTTCACACTCCTTTATGCTGATCGATAAGGTTGAGGAGGAGGAGGATAATCCGGATTTCCATACTGGACAAAATACATGACAGGGCTGTATTCAACGCTTCTTTTCATAATAATCCCGGTATCAATCAGGCCCGAGAGATACAGACACCTGCAGTGTTGGTCAGGCAATCGGAGCAACACTCATCAACGCATCCACCGAGTGGATGAAACTCGACTGTGTGTGTGTGGTTATGGTGCCGCTCTTCCCACTCGCGCCCAACAGCACACTCCACTCTGGTGAAGAGGTAGCGGGGGTAGGAAAATCCCACAATTAAAAGGTCTTTGATGGGGGAATCGAACCCACGACCCCCTAGACCTCAATCCACGATGCTATCCACTGCGCCACGGCGGCTGGTGACTGTTGTCTTGGTTTGTGTCGTTTGAATACATATGGCTGGTGACTGTTGTTTTGGTTTGTGTCGTTTGAATACATATGGCTGGTGACTGTTTTGGTTTGTGTCGTTTGAATACATATGGCTGGTGACTGTTGTCTTGGTTTGTGTCGTTTGAATACATATGGCTGGTGACTGGTTTGGTTTGTGTCGTTTGAATACATATGGCTGGAGACTGTTATTTTGGTTTGTGTCGTTTGAATACATATGGCTGGTGACTGTTATTTTGGTTTGTGTCGTTTGAATACATATGGCTGGTGACTGTTGTCTTGGTTTGTGTCGTTTGAATACATATGGCTGGTGACTGGTTTGGTTTGTGTCGTTTGAATACATATGGCTGGGACTGTTATTTTGGTTTGTGTCGTTTGAATACATACGGCTGGTGACTGTTATTTTGGTTTGTGTCGTTTGAAAACATTTGGCTGGTGACTGATGTTTTGGTTTGTGTCGTTTGAATACATATGGCTGGTGACTGTTGTTTGGTTTGTGTCGTTTGAATACATATGGCTGGTGACTGTTGTTTTGGTTTGTGTCGTTTGAATACATATGGCTGGTGACTGGTTTGGTTTGTGTCGTTTGAATACATATGGCTGGAGACTGTTGTTTTGGTTTGTGTCGTTTGAATACATATGGCTGGTGACTGTTGTTTGGTTTGTGTCGTTTGAATACATATGGCTGGTGACTGGTTTGTGTCGTTTGAATACATATGCATTGAAAAAAGAAAAAACCCAACCTCTAAAAAAAAAAAAAAAAAAATCTAATAAAGAGTACTCGTGCGCTTACGTTCACTGTTCATATGCAGAACTGGCAATGTGAATCGACATTCACACAAGATGACTGATGAGCACCTCACGCACTTTCTCTTCAGTGCGATCCTGCTGGCAACCCCCCCCCCCTCTCTCTCTCTCTCTCTCTCTCTCTGTGTCTTTCTCGTCCACCTTTCCCAAACAGACGCCCTGTCTTTTCATATCAGAATATGATCAAGAAGAAACGGGGTTCTTGGCCAAGACACACTTCATGTAGCCTGTCCCCTCACCCACCCCCATAACCCCCTCCCCCAATCCTCTTCTCCCCTCTCAAAACATGATCATTAAGGCGAGCCGTTTGAATCACAATATTCAGAATGAATCCTTTGCATTTAGTGCCCTTTGGCAGCCGGTTATGTCCGAGCTACACGATACACGTGTAGCTTTTTGTGCAGTCTGTACCCCCCCCCCCCCCTCTCTCTCTCCCTTTTCTCTCTCTAACTCCTTTCCTACTAGTAATATATATATAGGAGGAAAGTTTACACTGGGGTCTGGGGGAGACCCGTTCCACATTTTGCCATGGGCCGGCACAATTTTTAACGGCACGTTGGCTATAGAGGTGGGTACACAAACAGGTGACAAACACCCCTCTGTCCGCCCATTACCCCCCCCCACCCCCCCCCCCCCCCCCCCCCCCCCCCCCCCCCCCCCCCCCCCCCAATCACCACTCCGGCGCGTGCCAGCATGGCTCACCGTTCTGATATCTTCCAGCATCCTCACTCAATATTTCACCATCTTTTTTTTTCTTTTCGCGTCGTTCCTCCTCAGTCGTTTTCAAACGTTCGGTTGATGCAGGCACTGCAGGTATCTCACTCATGCATCATTAGATAGGAATTCAGAGAGAGAGAGAGAGAGAGAGAGAGAGGAGAGAGAGAGAGAGAGAGAGAGAGAGAGAGAGAGAGAGAGAGCAACCCACATAACTGCGTGAACGGAAATTTAAAAAAACAAACTGCGATCTGATGTTTGGAAAAGAATTGAGTTCGTGAACACGTCCACCAGGCAAGAAACGTCTTTAGACACAAACTCAACCAAAAAGCCACCACCACCACAAACCCCAAACCACTTTCAACACTCGGCACCTCTGACGTAACACCAAGCCACGGGCGCATGGAGGGAACTCTTCGCTCTACCAGACCAGCTCCTCCTCCTCCTCAACGGGATCAACAGAGGCTGCGGCGGTGCCTGTCTGGGGGATCGCCCTTCCCCCGCTGCTGTTCCTCCCGGGGTGTGCGGCCTCCCTTCGCAGCGAGTCCCACCGACCTGGCCGACACCCTTTGCATGGTCTGCCCGCCAGAACACACACTTCTTTCCACAGCTTTCTCCCCCACACAATAATGACTCCATCGCTCGTCCCATCTCCCACCACCCACCCACCCCATCACCTTCTCTCTCCCTCTGTCTTCCTCCTCATCTCTTGCAGCAGGTAGCCTATCTCTCTGAGCCGGAGTTAAAAACGCATGCCTGTCAGATTGTGGCCATGTGGCGAAAGGGGGGGGGGGGGGGGGTGCAGGGGGTGGAGAGGGTGGGGGTCGAGGGGCAGGAAATCAAAGGTTTCATCTAAATTTGTTCTGCACTTGCAGCCAGTCGACCTGTCTGTAAAGCTGGTTTTTTTCTTCTTTCCCCCCCCCCCCTTAAGGAAAATAAATTCATGTCTTCACTGTGCTTTAAGCCTGCGCATCATGTGTTTGCGTCATCCCGTCTCTGTGGCCATTAGTGAACAGACCTTCAGAAACAAAAGGGGGTCTGGCCCAGTGAGTCATTGCCTTCAGACTGCGGCCCAAGTATGTACGTCTTTCAGAGACCAGGGGTGGAAAATGGAAGTGTGGAGCCGAAGCCAAAGACCTGGCCTCCAATCGGCCCTGTGTTACCCAACACTTCGTTCAGCACCAAGCATCCACACACATTGCTTCAAAATACGATGCCAGCAGCTCTCGTGACGCAGCGGTTATCATTGCCGACTCCAGGTTGGAAGGTCGTGGGTTCAAATCCAATGAGCCATTTTTTGTGGGATTTTCCTGGCCCCGCGACTGAGCAAGTCTTTCGTCAGCAGGGAGCTTACTTGGTGATCTCCTGCGTAATGCTGGCTCAGAACAGGCGCCACTGAACACCACCGAAGTGACTCAGAACAGGCGCCACTGAACACCACCGAAGTGACTCAGAACAGGCGCCACTGAACACCACCGAAGTGGCTCAGCAGCAGTGCAGGGCCTTCTTTGGAGCGTTGCCTCGAGACGACTTGGCACTAACCGCTCCCTGTGGATTGCCGGTGCGGGGACTGTGGCCGGATAGGGTTGTGGACGGTAGGTAGAAATGAGCGGCGTGGGTGCAGTGCCACTGAGGTGTCAGGGATGATAAAGATAGGGGGGGGAAGGTGATTCAAATCAAGGCTCACCAATGGTTTCAGAGTGCAACGAAGAATTAAAGTCCCCGACATTCAAGGCTGAATCGTTTGAAACATAAACGGCTCCGTGGACTTTCACTACGTAACAGACTGCCAGAGGAAACCATCGGATTTATAACGAAGCAGTCCTGTCACTGGCAGCCGGAAAAGGCTTCATACTGTCTCCTCTCCCTCTTCCTTCACGATGATTTCAGCTATTAACGACAGCACTATCTGAAAGACACGTGGAGCTTTCAAGCCACCTTGATGTGTTATGACAACAAGACGCTGTGAAACTGAAACGCTGAGGGAAAGCGCAACAATCCGAGTCCTTGCTGCTATCTCTGCTCTGCGAGATGAACTCAGCTTGAAAAGACACTGGGCGTTATCAGAATGTACCTGTGTGAGGTGGGTCAAGTGCTCAACACATGCAGCAGAGGGGGAGAGACATTGAGGGTATTCTGGAGATGGCATGAGTGAAATATATGCTGACCGTCCTCAGGATCTAGAATCATTGGTTGATAAAAAATATAAATGAAATAAACGTCAGGGAACACAGACAGGTGGAATAAAGAGAGAATATGGGATGGGTAAGATATGTATGTGTGTGTGTGTGTGTGTGTGTGTGTGTGTGTGTGTGTGTGTGTGTGTTGTGTGTGTGTTGTGTGCGCGTGCGTGCGTGCGTGCGCGCGCGGAGAGGAGAGAGAGAGGAGAGGAGAGAGGAGAGAGAGAGAGAGAGAGAGAGAGAGGGAACAGAGGAGAAAGTTTAGAAGAGAGAGGAACAGAGGGAAAGTTGGGAGAGACAGGACGGGAGGGGGGGGGGGGGGGGGAGAAGGGGGGAGAAAGAAGGGGGGGGAAGGGGGAGAGAGATATTAGGGGGGGGGGGGCAAAGGGGGAAGAGAAGGGAGGGAAGAGAAAGAGAGCAAGAGACACTGAGAGACAGAGATGGGGGGGGGGGGGGGGGGGAGGTGTGGAGTTTCAAGCTGGGCGACCACCTTCTTTACCCTGTCTTCCCGGGTGATAACGGCCATGGTTGGGAGCTTTGTGTCCATCCTCCACGTCAGGAGAGACAACAGACTCCACCTGGTCACGTGACAATGCTCTTAACAACAAGGGACCTTTGGCGTTTCACCAGTCTAAACTCGGTGAATGAAACGAACACTACTGTGCAGTAGCGGTATCTGACAAACCAAATGAACGGGATGCTAGGCTTCAAACCTTCCCACTAATCCCAGTCGCTTCCACTCGAACCATCACTGAAGGCACAATGAGACGGTTTCTGATAAAGCAAGCTTTCAGGTAAATGCGGGTCATGGCTTCTTCCCCTGAAAATCTTTCCCCCATTTGTGTGAACACACAAAACACACACAAAAAAATCCCACCCCAAAGCACAAACCCCCAAAAAAACACAAAAAAGGGGGGGGGGGGGGGGGGGGGGGGGGGGGGGGGGGGGGGGGAAAAAAAAAGAACAGGGGCCCGTGCAGCCCGACTTTCATGGGAAGTTCGTCTCCTTTGCTTTTTAGGGTTTTTTATTCCACGCCGCCCCCCCCCCCCCCCCCCCCCCCCCCCCCAGGGGACACAACACAAGCTCCACAGGTGCTGCAAAAAGGCATTGACCCAAAGTGTCGTCAGGACCCCCCTTTTAAAGGAGACCCTCCCCTCGACTGAGTCACTTCGGGGGGGGTTGGGTTGGGCCTGTTTGATCTATCGAGGTGGGAGGGCCGCCCCAGTCCCTAGGGACGAAAATCATAAATATATGTGGTGCCAGCCCAACATAAGGAATCCCCCCACTCCCCCAGGATCCCATCCCCCCATCTCACAGAGTCGCCCAACTCGCGCTGACGTGAAAAACACGACAGAAATCTTTTACAACGTGGGGCCTGAAGGGGGGCGGAGGGTGTCCCCCGCCATACCAGAACATGAAGGGCAACAAGGATTGAGACTTTGCACGTGATCATATGGGTGCCATCAGGCTGAAGAAGATGTTGCCAGATAACTACTTCTGTCTAAAGGTTGTATTCTTTTTTTCGGGTCAATTGAGTTCTATTTTCGGTTGAAGAGTTACTATTTTCGCTCTGTGAGGTCCCATTTATCGATCTTAAGAGCTATCTATTCGCTCCAGTGAGTCCCATTTTCGATCTTAAGAGCTTCTATTTCCGCTCTGTGAGTCCCATTTCGATCTAAGAGATCTATTTTCGGCTTTTCGGGGCCCGAGAGTGGGACGCAGGACATAGGATTGACCAGAGCGCGTGGGGGTGGAGGGGTGGAGAGTTGTTAGAGGAAGAGAGGAGGAGAGAAGCCATTGTGGACCTATTCCTTCACCGTGTCAATTCAGATTGCAGTGCGCGATTCCATCATTTCAATGCCAACCAGTTAAGAAACTCTGCACGAGTATAAGAACTGGAAACTTTCGGCATAAACTTAACTTCTGCCGGCATCGTTCGATTTGGCGTTCCCCATCCTTCGCAAGAACAACTCAAAAGTTGTCAATGATGACCTCCCTTTGTAGCCACAAGACCAGAGGCGGTGGGGGTGGGGGGCAGGGGCCCTGAAGATTTTTCACCGAGAGGGGTTCCGTCCTGAATAGCCTGTGTCAAACCCCCTCTGGTGCAATGACTTGAAAAGGATCATGGGAATCCACGACCGGCAGCTGAACCTTCACCCCGAATGCAAACACTTGGTAGTTCAACAGTAAGCTCGAGTATCAAGTTTCCCAACAACTCGTCCATTTTGTACAGTCTTGTCATTCTGCTCTCTTCCACCTTCGATTGTCCTACGGTCGTCAAAAAACCTGGCCAGAGGGTGCAGAGAGAGCTGCAGATGCAGCTTTGGGGCAGCCGTCAAGAAAGGACCTCTCGAGAAGACTGTGGGATTTCATCATGCGACACAGGTTTATTAAAGATCTGAAGGGGAAAAAAAAAATCGACCGGGAGAAGAAGCCTTCGAAACATTACGAGCCACATGTATTTTCGTTTTTCTTTTTGATACCAAATGATTTCGGAGCTGCTGGCTTGGCAGACCCCTCCGACACACATCGAACGGTTATAACAATCCGTGAAACTGTATTGGTGAACTTAGGCCAACCTATCTTTTTTATCTTAACCATACACATGCTCCCAATGTATGGATGTTTCACAGCAGATTTACACACAAATCTCCAAAAAAGGCCTGGCGACTTTAAATCATTCAACGCCCATCTTGAAACCGAAGACGAGAAGATCGAGTGATTGCTCGTTCTTCTTTTTACATTGTCCTGACTGTAAAGCCGTCTGTCCTGCCTATGAAGACCTGAGGTCGAAACGCGTCATGTTTTTGTCTTGTAATTTGGTTTGGTCCCGTATTTACAATAATTTTTCCTTTTAAAAAATAAACTTTGACCCTTTTAGAAAAGACTGAATTCAGGCTGAAAACCTTAGACGGTCTCACGTCTGACTTGCTGTAGTGAAAGCACACAACGTACACACACGGTGAATGGCAACGATGACTCACTGGAAAGGTGACGCGGGGTCAGAGAGATTTTCACAAGGCCGTATTGTTGGTGTCCAATGACTTCACTCTTCGCCCGCCATTTCTCCTTTCTCCACCTTCTTTCGTGACAAGCAACATAACACCTCTCCACTTTTGTCATCCCCACATTTTATTCATCCTCGTTTTTACTACAAAACACTCTCCCCCCCCCCTCTCTCTCTCGCTCATCGTTCTCTGTGTGTCAAGAGTGGAAAAAAGGGTGTCATGGTTGTGAACTGACGCAAGAATTTCACGACATTAGAAATACTCCGTTCTTAACAGCCTTTTGCAGAATAACAAGTCCGAGTTTCGATGGTCCTGATACAGGCTAACTCCTATTACAGCAAGCCGACAACAACAAACATAACGACAACAACATCAACAACAGTGCTGATAATGATTTCGTAACCAATGCACACACAACTGTATATATAAGTATCCCTAATCCTACTCCATCGAATTGTAACTGCAGTCTCTGTACTGCACTCAACAGTTTGTTACGACCGTATTGCACATACTTTTTCTCGCATTTTTTTTTTTCTGCAGAATTTGGTAAACCGTACAACTCTTTGTTATTCTGTAATTCTGGATTTCTTCTGTGCGCTGAGAGAGGGAGCTATGAGCGAAGGGGGAGGGGAGGGGAAGGAGAGAAGGGGGGGGGAGGGAGGGCAGAAAGGGGGAGGGAGAGGAGGGAGAGAAGGGGAGTGGAGATGTGATGGGTGGGTGGGGATGGAAGATCAATGGGCTGGTTGGAGCTTCAGGAATGCAGTGGTAGGAAAACGTCCGAGTCGAACCCACCCCCCCTCCCCCCCTCCCACCTCCCCCCCCCCCCCCCCCCCCCCCCCCCCCCCCCGCCCCCCCCCCGCCCGCCCCCCGCCCCCCCCCCCCCCCCCCTCCCCCCCCCCCCCCCCCCCCCCCCCCCCACTAACACAACACATACACAATTATATCTGGACAACATAGCAACAATGTTCACTTACCACCTCTCCAAACTGTACGCTGTGCCCTCTCCTTTCTCTCTAGTCTTGTCTCTCTGGGTCTCACTACTGTCTCTCTCAACTGCTACTGGTACAACCCCCCTTTCAGCCTGTCCCGAGATGTAATGCCTCTTCTACCTCCAATCATGGGTGTGTGGTCTTTTCCAAAGGTTGCACTTGCTAAATTGCAACTTTCTGATGCTCATTTCATCGTCGATGGTGACAATCTGGGACAGGCTGGCTGCCAAAGTGGGTGAAATTTACTCATTTGCAGCAAGTCTCACACCATGGACTGTGATGTTAGGTTCATGTAGGGTCTGCCTGGCGCAGGTAATGCAGAACTTCATTGTATTTATGGTGAGACCGAAGTT
>CM031616.1:72686524-72692395 GCA_018398815.1 Conus ventricosus
GAAGACATTGAAAAGTGTGGGGGAGAGTAGACAGCCCTGTCGCACTCCAACGCACTCGCACTTCTTCGGTAAAACATAGGCGAGTGGTTCCGAACTACGCTACTGTCATCTCCGTATAAAAAAAAAGGGACATATCCATGGTTGTTCTGTGGCAGCAACACACACAAAAACCGACCTTAGCGATCCCAACGCTGTATTAACGTTGCTCATGTGGTGCCCATTGCACTCAGTGACTCGGTCAAACGGGGTGCGTAGGGGAGGGTTGGGGGAGGCACATCATGCAGACCACGTCACGAACGCGGGGAATTCTGCTCGGCATCGGAGCGAGGTCCAGTGTGCGAGCTTGTCTCGTGATTTACATAATCAACGATCCCTCGTACGATGAATGCAGTCTCTTTCCCCCTGCGCCACCCCACCCCAACCCCGCCCCATCCCTCGTCCCCTTGCTCTTCCTTCCCCGCTACAATTTCATTTTCCAGAATATCGATGTATCGGAGTTTTCAAAAGCTTTCCATTCACCGGAGGGAGAATAAAATCAAATTTATGAAAGAAGAAAAGAGAAGGAACAGCCTGATGCCATGTTTGCCGCGGCTGCTCCACCAGCCGAGGAGAGTATTTTGGACTGATCGATATCTCGCCGGCTGCAATGAAAGAGCAACGCCGCTATCATCATGTCGCCGGGGGGAAATAATAGGACGTTTCGTTCCGCTTACACTCACACGCTTCTCGTTAACCATCTTCGCTGATACATACGTTCGTTCGATAGTATTCGACCATCGCACCAGACAACGTTCCGCGTGTTGACAGCAGTGACAACCACTCCGTCAACTGGAGGGAAATAAAATGCAGGTGCAGAGAGAGAGAGGAGAGAGCGGGACAGTGGGAACTGGTCCGCATCCGGACGGAGTCGTCTGCTTGCGAACGGCGGTTGACTGAACGGAAAGCAGTCGATGCGTCATTGACATGACATGCGGAGAACATGGAACACTCACCTGTAAATGGATGGGTACTTTTTTCACTGGTGTTTCGACTCATGATGACTCAAGCGCCGCTCCAAGCCGTTCACAACAGCTCCCTACACTCCCAGTACACAGCACGCGCGCGCGCGCACCACGCCGGTTCGTGTCACACACACACACACACTCACACACTGCCGGCACGTAGTTCAAGCAGACGACACTTCAAGCAGAGCGAGGAATGCTAAAAGGCGAGTTTAGCAACTGAAATCACAATCTTGAACGTCGCCGGGAACCTCTACAGCCTCTGTTTAGCATCCAGAAACATGGGAAATGCGCCTGGGGTCTATAATTTAATGAACGTTGATCATACTGTACAGTGGTTGCCCCCCTTCCCGCATTGATCTGCGGATGATCTCATTCACCGCCAGTCTACCACCAGTGGCGGAAAAAAACGGCACACATGCGCGCACAAAATGCCGGTACACGCGCGTCGGCAATCACCAACTCGAAACGGAACTGGATCAGAGAGTTAAAAAACAATCCTTAAAGCAACAAGGGACAGGCCAAACATCCCTCGGCGCACTCTCGACACAACAGATAATACTATAAGGCGGATCACAGCCTGTTCCTAGATAGCACAGATCCCAAAAACGCACGATCCAAACTGAAAATAACACAGGGCCCCGGAACGAGCATAATGACACAGAAAGCCGGAGAGCGGGGAAAAGGGCGGAACATCAATCGGTGGCGTCACTACTTGGCGCGCGCGATCTTCATAATAGATGCACGTGGAGGCTGGCAACCCTCTCGTAGACGGAACTGCCGGCTCCGGCGGGAAAAGGGCGGGATGAAAGGAGGAGGAGAAGGGTGGTGGTGGTGGTAAGCACTCCACCATTATTGTCTGAAAGGAAAGGAAGGTTTCTCAAGCACTGCGATTTTTGAGAGTGTGGTGTTTCTGTTTATTAGATTTTATTCTCTCTCTCTCTCTCTCTCTCTCTCTCTCTCTCTCTCTCTGTGTGTGTGTGTGTGTGTGTGTGTGTGTATGTGTGAAAACATGTATAAGGGAGAACTCCAAATCAACTAATTTCAAATCCGGTCGTATGATGATGACGATGATAATGATCATAATGATTTTTACTACTACTACTTCCACTGCTACTATTACTACCACCACCACTACTACTGCCACTACTACTACTACTACTACTATCACCACCACCACAACTACTACCACTACCACCACCACCACTACCACTACTACTACCACCACCACTACTACTACTACCACTACTACTATCACCACCACCACCACTGCTACTACCACTATCAACACCACTACTACTACTACCGCCACGACCACCACCACCACCACTACTACTACTGCTAATACTACCACTATCACCACTACTACTACTACTATCACTACTACTACTACTACTACCACTATCACCACTACTACTACTACTATCACTACTACTACTGCTACTACTACCACTATCACCACTACTACTACTACTATCACTACTACTACTACTACTACTACTACTGCGACTACTACTACCTAGAATGGCCCTTGGGAGAGTGCAAACGTCCGTCAAGGTGGAACGAATCCTGGATCGGCACTTTCACGGACCTAAAGATGAAAACAATGATTTGATTATCAAAGGGAGTAACAGTAGGTCCAAACACCCTCCAAAAACCCAACCCCCTACTCCTCTTCAACACACGGGCACGAGCGCACGCTCCTACTCACACGCACCCCCCCCCCCCCTCCCCCCCTCACATACACATAGTGTCAGTTTCATCAAGGAGGCGTCACTACGTGAGGACCAGTCCATATACGCTACACCACATCCGCCAAGTTTTGAGACCCCACTGCGCATGATTAAAAGCTGGTGGATAAATCAAATTAATGACTAAGATGAGAGAATTTCAGACGAGGGTCTCGTGGCTACGACTTAGCAGATGTCTGACCTACGCATGACGACAGAGCAGATGTCTTGACATACACATAGACACACACTCATACACACGTACACACACACACACACACACACACACACCACACACACACACACACACACACACACACACACACACACACTCAGTTAATCAATCGATTGTTAGCTAACGGTCATAAGGGTCTAAAGATACATAACTGAAGCGCTGTCACGTACAGCAATATCGAGTGAATAACTGACGATACACTGAAGGAGTCATTAAACAGGTAGGTAGGGACCACAGGCACATGATTTCTTGATTTGCTAATGCGTGGACAGAATGACGACGACTCTTCCTAACCGGAGGACGTTACTATTTTGGGGGCTGAACGTTATTGCAAAGCACCCCCCCCCCCCCCCCCCCCCCCTTTTTTTTTTTCAGCTCTCGCTCTTTAAGTCAACATTTACTTTGTTCATATCGATGAAGTGGATTTTCAGCGCCCAAAAAGAAAACTGAATAAGACTGGATTATTTCAATTCAGTCTTACTTGTTTCTTCGTGTGTGTCTTCTTTTGTTGATGACTATACTTATATATCTTAAATGCAGTTAAACAGCGAACCGCCAAGAAAACGTAGACAAACGAATCACAAGACAAAACACGACGCGTTTCGACCTCTTAGGTCTTCTTCAGGCAAGACACAAAACACTCAGGGCAACGAAATAATAGTCTAAAGATACATAATTGAAGTGCTGTCACGTACAGGAATATCGAGTGAATAACTGACGATACACTAGAGTAGTCATTGAACTACGTGCCGGCGGTGTGTGAGTGAGTGTATGTGTGTGACACCTCTCTCTCTCTCTCTCTCTCTCTCTCTCTCTCTCCTCTCTCTCTCTCTCTCTCTCTGAAGTGAATGAAGATAAGTGATTGCTCATTCATGTTCGTTGTCCTGAGTGTTTTGTGTATCTTGCCAGAAGAAGACCTAAGAAGTCGAAAACGCGTCGTGTTTTGTCATGTGATTCGTTTGTCTACGTGTTCTTGGCGGGTTCGCTATTAATGACATTTAAGATTTGTTTAGATTTCCGCCTGCAGGCGCCTCACTTTGCAACTAGATCTGTACTTGCATATGTCGGTCTTGGTGATTTGTCCGGCTTTCTTAAGTCCCTGGCCATAGGAAGGGAGACAACTCGGCCATCAGCTGGCGAAGTTGTAAGGTTTGATGTGAAGGGAGCAACAGAAGATCAGTGAGGGACTGACTGTGGGCACAGCTGTGGGGGAAGGCTGACCCAGAGTTCAGGGCCGTGGCAGGAAAATGATCCGTCAGACGGAGCTTGGGGTTATAGTAAGAGTCGGGTAGTAACTGTACCCCTTGATCGCAAGGACATGCCATTGCTTCCTTCAAAGGGAAAATAAATAATTCCAATTGAGAAAAGATTTTGATAAACAAATCAGCTCGTCATCACGGACAGTGGAAATATGCGTGCTTCTTGGGCTCCTTGTGTCAGCTCAGAGAGGACACCACCTTCCATTTTTCTGTCGTCTGTTTCTTTTTTAATTATTATTATTATTTTTTAAAGCAGCCGACAGAAAATTGGAAACGTCATGACCACTCTGTTTACGCACTGAACACATACACATAAACACACACATACATACACACACACGGGGCAGAGGGCGTGGACAGAGCAGACTCTGCAGACCATCGGAAATGTATTGTGGGGGCAAGCGTCATATCAGTCAGACGTGTCAAGGCACAGAGAGCTTTACATTCCATGCGTTCAGATGCTGTGAGCCAGTGAAGTTTCTGTCATGTGTGAGGGTGTGACTGTTGGTAAGCTGCCTGAACAACGAGTCACGCCGCTGCCGACATTTGGAACTTTTCGACAAGGCTGCAAGGGGCGGGTGACCTTGTCCAGGAAGGACCGGGGGGGGGGGGGGGGGGGGGGGGGGGGGGGGGGGGGGATGGGGGCGTTTGTATATTTTTCTTTTCTAGATGTCCTCAGCGCTTTCAAACGGGAAGGACTCTTGTTATAAGAGTGATCGAACTGGGAGGAGAGAGCGGGAGTGGTGTGGCGGGGGTGGGGAAGAGGTGGGGCTTAATACATACACACGCGCGCGCGCATACGCGCACACACACACACACACACACACACACACACACACACACACACACACACACACACGCACACACACACACACACACACACACACACACACATACACATACACACACATACACACACATCTCTCTTATCTGCCCCATAGCGATCATCAAAACAGCATGCCCTACGCATGACGTATACTGTTTTTGCTTCCATACTCCAGTAAATCCGTGTAGTCCTTAACTCATCCGTCTGTCCTACGGTGACGACACACGTAGAAAGGTAGACAACTGCACAGACGGACGCACATACGAGACACAAAGACACCAACAATCATCCATTTATCCATATCCATCAACACACATACATGCGTACAAAGCAAAAGTTGCAGAAAACCAGAAAACCAGCAAAACACACACACACACACACACACACACACACACACACACACACACACACACACACTCACATACAAACTATCCTGGACTTGAGTACGAAACAACAAAAACAGACTTCACACAGACGTACAAACAGACAGCAGACAGACAGCACGCACTTTATATATTAGATAATTGTCCGCTTTCTTTTTAATGGCACGTCCTGTCTGTTAAAATGTTTTCCCTTTCGCGGGCTGCCTTGGGAATCCCACGGGTCATGATTGCCTCCCTTGGTGAGGAGACTACCGCTGAGCTGTGATACGTAGTTCTCTAACTTGGAAAGGAACAGAGTCTGCCACTCAAGGATCCGGGCTCTTCAGCCACAGCAGGCGCTGCAACTCCACGACTGACAGATCACGGCGCAATACCATTGTCTCTTGAGACAGACGGATGCCATCGATGAGCCTGGGGAAAGCCCCTAGGTTCATGAT
>CM031616.1:72692495-72699995 GCA_018398815.1 Conus ventricosus
GATCGCATTGCTCCACATAGACATGTCCACACAAGACAGGCAGTTTGTCCTTTCTTGACTCATGTGTGAATGTTATGTGCACCACTGTCAACCTCGGTGTAATGTCAGTGGAGGAAGGACTAGCGCACAGCCCAAACACACTCACAGCTTGCTTACGATCTCATTCATATATCGTGCATTCGTCACATCAAACCACTAGTAAAGTCTATAACTTTACTACACATGATCATAGAACGAAACATCAATGCATATGGATCAAATGAAATAAAATATTCTCTCTTTCCTGAACTTCACAAAATCATTTATCTAAAACATCATTAACTAACCCGGGTATAAACAGATTTCTACTTTACCTGGCCAGGTGATCTTAACTATTCACGAATCACTGTCTTTTCTTTTCTTTTTTTTTTCTTTTCGCTGTCACTTTCACAACACGACACAACTCCGGCAGGGTTTTTGGGTCTGAGGGCGCCGGGTCAGGTGAAAATTTTTGGCGTTGGCTGGGGTTTTTCTCCCTGCGAATTTGACGCTGCCGGGTATGGGGCAAACCCCCCGGTTGGGGTAAACATGACACAAAAAACGATCTTTTCCCCTTCCTTTTTTTTCCTTCCTGCATTAACGCATTGCACCCTCTCTCCTCTCTCTTTTCCTATCCTCTTAAAAAATTTGGGAAAAGGTTGCTTTTTTTTTCCCTTTTTTTTTTTTCTTTTTTTTCTTTTTTTTTTTAAATTTTTAGCAGCTCCTCTCTCCACACCCTCTCCTCATCCCTTCCTCCAGACAATCCCGTGAAAAATCCCCCATTTGGTTCCTCCTCTCCCCCCTCATCTCTCTGCCTCTGCCCTTTCTCTCCTGCAAGCTCCACCAAACCCTCCTCCCTCCTCTCTCTGTTCGTTCTTCCCCTCTTTCTCCCCTCTTCACTCTGGCCTTTTCCCTCGTGCAAGACAACACCAAAAACCTCCTAAACTCTCTGTCTCTTTTCGTTCTCCTCCCTGCCCCCTTTAAAGGCGAGACCCCTACCTCCCGAACCCTCCCTCTCTCTCTCTCTGTCTGTTCTCCTTTTACCCTCCTCCTTCCTCTCCCACAAAATTCCTTTATGTCCAAACCCCGTGCCCAAAGGGCCAGAACCTTTGGGGCAGTATTTTTACCGCCCGACACCCAAAGGGGATCCCCCTCTAATTCCTTTGGAAATTTCAAATCATGACAGCCCTCCCCCGGGCCTTACTCCGGGGTTTGAAAATTTGGGCCCACCCTAATTGATTAGTTTTTAAAAATTTCACCCCCACCACACACTACCTTTCCCCCTTTCCACTTAACGGGTCCCGTGGGGACACGGGGCACAAAAAAGGGTGGCAGCTGAGTTCTGGGGGGGCCCCCCACGTTTTAAACTAAAAATGACCGGGGGTTCCAAAAAAGGGGGCCCAAAAGGATTTCTGAGCCGGGCCTCACACTCCCCGCTAAAAACCGACGTGGGCCCAAAGCCGCTTAGGGTCGTCTGGCGGGACAGAACGTCCTGGGAGCCCCCCCCCTATGCAAAATTTTGGCCGGGACCCGACCAAGGGGCCCCCGTCTTTTCGACGCCTAGAATGTTTGAGTTTGGACTTAGGGCCCTTTGGAGGGGCCCCCCCCGGACAGCCCCACACTTTGCTTGTTTTTAAATTTTTAAACCGTACAATTTCCCCCTTGCAAAAGCCCTTTTGCACCGCATCGTCTCAAAACCAGGTACAAAAAAACAACAACCGAATTTGCGACCCCCCGCTACACGTGAAAATTTTTAAAAAAAAAATACCAAAAACCCAACTTTTTTAATAACTTATAAAATATCCCCAATTAGGGGATCCCACCCAATGATTTAAACTTTGACGTCGCCTGCGTTATTTCAACTCATTTTAAACGACCTCGGGCGCACTTATGAAAATTCCCCCCCTGCGGTTTTTTTTCCCATATCTTCTCTCAAAATTTCCCCTTAGGGAAAGCACAAAAAAAAAAGAGCACGATCCATGACACTTCACGGAACTCCATCCCACTTTTGCAAATAATGCATCACAAACAAGCAAACGTATGCCCCCAAGCATAACTAAAATCCAGTGAACAAGTCCAAAAAAGAAAATAAAAACAATCTCACACACAAAAAAAAAATATGAAAAAAAACCAAACCGGGGAAGAACCCTTATCCAATCAACAAAACGGGAACCCAACCCCATTATCAAATGAAACCCCGGATATAAACTGACTTCCTCTGGCTTGCAGACTACACGGTTTTAAAAAAAGTCCGGGCCCGACTTTCGTCGCCCGGGGGGAAAGGGTCCTGCACTCGGAAACCGGGGCCCTGAGTGCCATTGCCCAACGCGGGAACTCTGCTTTTTTTCAGCGGGCCTCCTGCAGGTTTTTTGAGTTGGGGGGAAAACTTCTCTATCCGACTTCTTTCCCATACAAGAAAATTTGGGAACTTTTTAAAAAAACGGCCCACAACAACCGCTAAACACCCCTCTACATTCGTCCCCTTTTCTTCACCCCTTTTCGTCAGCTTCCGCTAGCATATCTCACGGGGAACTCAAACCCCTTCATCCCCTGTAACAATACGCCCCAATCCCACCACCTGATCCCTCTGTCCCCCCCAAAACAAAAAGGGTTTTTGGAACAATCTGGGCTTCAAAGGGGGAGGGAACCAAATTTTTTTCCCAAACCGTCTCCCATTGTTTTGCCCTGCAGCGTCGGGCCCCTTTCGACCACTGCCGGTTTCCCTCCTTAAACCAAATCACGAGGGGGAATTTGGGAAAATTTGCAAAAAGGGTTTGGGACAAACCCCCTATAAAAACCCAAAAAAACCCAAACAGACCCCTGACTTCTTTTTGGGGTTTTTGGTCCTCTGAATTAAATCTTTTTTTCCCCCCCTTTTTCCTCTTCTGGTTTCTTTGGTCGCCCCCGACAAAAAAAAACCTAGGAACCCTAATGTCTGCCCTTCATACATGCCCACACCCCTGTAGATTTTTTCTGGAAACTGGGGCAAAAAAAATCCCCCTTTTTCGCGGTCTCCTTCACCTCATCAAAAAATTGCGGGCTCGCCTATGTGCTGAGCCTCACCGGGAATTTGATTTGGGGAGGGAAATTTCTTGGAAAATTTTTTGGTTTTTCCTTTTTTCCCCACATCAAATTGGGGAAAACCCGGGGGCCTTTTTCAGTGATGGTGAATGGCCCTTTTCCAATGCCTCACAGCGGGTTTTGACCCGTGGGAAGCATCCCAAAGGACTTGATCCCCCCGCCTTGAGGATTGCATCCTCACCCCCCTTCCCCGGGCATATTGCTTCTTTTTGACCGACCCTAGCCTCCTGCAAACCTCCCCCTTTCAAACTTACATGTCCGTACCTGTGCCCCCCTTTGGGAAAAGGGGGAGATTGGGCCGACAGATCAATAGCCACCCCCCTGAATGGGTGGTCAATTTAACCGGGGGGGGTTTAAGAGGCCCCTTTCCCCTTCACCCCTCTTTGGCTGACCCTTTTACACAAAGTCCCATGACAAAGGGAAAACGTTTTATTCTGCCATTGCTCCTTGGGCCCAATTTAAAATCCCTCAAAGACTCGGTCAGCCCTTTTTTACCGGTGCCCCAGATGACTCGCCCCAAAGAGCGACTCGTGACCCCCGACAAGACAGTGCACGATAACCCTGCCCGGGAAACCCCCCAACTGAGGGTACCCCCTTACCCTTTCCCCCTTGGTTTAACACCCGTACAAAAACCCGCCTTTCCAAAAAGAAAAATTCCCGCCACCTCCTCTAACCCCTGTTTCTCCCCCCCACCTCTGCCAACTCCCCCCCACTTTACGACGAAGGGGCTTGTTCCCCCGCGCTGGGCCCAAAACCCCCTCAGGCCCCACACATCTATGCCTGATTTTCCCTTTCTGGAAAAGACTAAAGGGGTTTTTCAACCTTTTCCTCCTTCTTCTCCGGGGTCAAAATGCTTTCCCCCCGTAGGGAGTCAACAACTCAGGATCCCCCCGGATCCCTTGCACCTGGAATATTCCCCCAAAGATCAAATCATGAAGGGGTTTTTTTCCAACACCAACGCAGACAACTCGACCCAGAAGAAAGGGGGACGTACCCCAAACTAACAACTGGAACCCCACCCCGGCCAACATTAAGTACAGGCTGGATTGCCCGCAAAACCCCTTTTTTCGACCCCCGTTGTTCGGGGGAAAACCCCCGAAAAAACCAAACCCGTTCTTTGAACACTTTCACCCTCTGGGTGGCCAATCCAAACCCCTTTTTCCACGGAAACTAAAACCCCCAGCCAATTTCCCCCATCCCTGACACGACTGGGTGTCCCAGTGCCCAGCCATAGGCTGCCTCCCCCCCTCTTCAACCGAAACCCTTTTTTGGTTTTCCCCTGGGAGGGCGTTTTTTCCCCTTTACGACCCTTATCCACCTTTTTGCAAGGGGTGCTGCCTTCTGGGAACCCCATGCGACAACCCTCCCCCACATGTCCCTTCCTGTGACAAATGAAACCCTAAAGTCCTTTTTCCCTTTCCTTTCTGCCCCCCCCACTGGGTTTTTCAGACTTTTTCCCGAAAACTCCCCTGGTCCCCCTTGCACTCTTCTCACCCGTTTCCTAGCACCTTTTTTTCCTGCACCCCTTTGGCCCCAAAAGGGCCCCTCCCATACACCCTGCGAACTTTCAACAAATCCCCCCCCCCGTCTCTGGCTGTCTCTCTTTCCAAAATTTTGGTTTTGCCAGGCCGCAACCTGACAAAATCTGTTTCTTTCCCTAACAGCTCTTTCAATTCAGGAACTCTTTTTCGTACCCCTCAAAACTCTAACCAAATTTTTCAAAAAATGACTAACGGCACCAAACCCAGGGGAAAGTTTCACCTCTTGTTTAAACAGCGGAACGAAATTTCTTCCTGAATCCTTTCCCCTTTTGGGGGTCAAATCCCTTCATTAAAGACTCCTTCACAGCCCAAAATCAACGTCCTTTTTGCGGTTTAAAGCAGTGAAAATCTGCAATGCCTTTTCCCCAGTAACGCCGACAAAAAGACTGCCCACTCTTTGGAGGGCCCCAAACCCCCCGACTGGTCGCAAACTTTTTGAAAAAGACAGATTAAAGCGTCAAAACGAATCGGTCCCCCTTTCCCGGGAAAATTTTTGGGAACTTGGGGGGGGGAGCAAACTGCGGGACAGAACAAAACCCGGGAAAAAGGGCTACCATCCCGTGGTCTCCCTTTTTTATTCCCCACTTTCCAAAATCCAATTTTTACCTTTTGTCTTTCTGGGGGTTTCCCCCCGTTTTCCCTAGGGGGTTTTTTTCCTTTCCGGGGGGGGGGTTTCCGGGGGTTCAATTTTTTTGGGGGGCCTTGGGGGGTCTCCCTTTAAACTTTCTGGGTTTTTCCCGCGCTCCTTTAGCCCCTTTTTCCCGCTTTTGCTATTTTCCAAAGCACCGGCGTCTTTCCGCGCGTTCCCCTCTTTCCTTTTTTTGTTGGGTTTTTAAAAAATTTCACGCCCAAATCATCTCCTGAGTAAAACCAAATCACGACCGACGGGTCACAAGTTTTTTCAATAGGGGGTTTCTTTTCTTCCCCCCATTATACTCCTTTTTTTTTTTTTTTTTTGGGAAAAAGATTTTAAATACTCGACAGCCAAACTTTGGGGTTTCCCCACACGAAATGACGTAAAACACAAAACCAAAAAAAAGATAATAAAACTTGGGGCAACCCTTTTTATTTTATAAAAACCCCCGGGGGCCGACCCAACTATGAAAAGCGAATTTTTAGGCAAACTGGCGAAAAGAGAAAATCGGGGGTGAAATGCCAAGCCTAGAAATTTAAATATCTTTTTAAACAAAGCCAACCATATTTAACTATCTTGGGGGAAAAAACCCGTAAAACAAAACCCCCTTTTCTTAGGATTAAAAATACTTTAATCCCACCCACATCCCCCTCTGAGAAAGTTGAACAAATTTTAAAAAATGGGCCAGAAAAACCTTGGGAGGCTCGCCAAAAAAATTTTAAACCCAGGTTAATGTCAGGGAGGGGAAAGGGCTAGCGCACAGCCAAACCACTCACAGCTTCTTACATTTTCATTCATTTTAACGGGGATTTCCCTCACATCAAACCACTATTTAAAATCCCATAACTTTACTACACATGATCAAAGAACAAAAATCAATGCATATGGGATCAAAGAAAAAAAATAATTTTTCCCCTTTCCTGAACTTCACAAAACAATTTTTCTAAAACATCATTAAAATAACCCGGTATAAACAGATTTCTACTTTACCCGGCCATTGATCTTAACAAACACGAATCACGTCCTTTTTTTTTCTTTTCTTTTTCTTTTCGCCGTCACTTTTTACAACACGCACAAAATGCCGGCAAATGGTGTTGGTCTGATGGCGCCTGGTCAGGGGAACTGGTTTTGGGTTGGTCCCGTGGTTCGCTTGGGGAAGTTTACGCTGCCAGGTATGAGGTCGAACCCCCGGGTTGGGAAGAACAGTGGGCTATCAACAACGATCTTTCTCCTTTCTTTTTTCCTGCCCTTAAAACCAAAGCACTCTCTCCTCTTTTCTCTTCTAGTCTGCCTTATCCCAAAGGACTTGGTTGCTTTTCTTTTTTTTTTTCTTTTCTTTTTTTCTTCTTCATTAGTTTGCAGCTCTTCTCTCCACAACTCTCCTCAGTTTCCTTCCCCGCAAAACTATCCTTCTAATGCCCCACTTTTTTTCTCTCCTCTCCTCCCCCATCTCTCTGCTCTTCTGCCCTTCCTCCTGCAGAGCTCCACTCAAAACCCCTCTCTCCCTCTCTTTTTTCCCCGTTCTTCTTTTTCCCCCGTTCACCCCTTCAACCCCTCTGCCTTTTCCCTCTGCAGAGACTACACCCAAAACCTCCCATCCCAGGTTCCCGTTTGTTCCATCCCCCCTGCCTTCCGGGAGGCGAGAAACCCACTCTCCCCAACTCCTCCCTCCACTCTCCCCTCTGTCCCGTTTTGTCTTTTTCTCCTTTTCCTTTTCCCCCCCTCACACATTCCTTTTTGCTCAAACCCCTTTTCCAAGGGCCAGTACCATTGGTCAGTATTTTTACCGCCCTGACACCCGAAGTTATCCCCCTCTAATTCCATTGGATGTTCAAATCATGACAGTCCCGTCTACACGCCTTACTCTCTGTGGTGGTCAATTGGTCATCTAATTGATTAGCTAGATTTCACCCCCACCACACACTACCTTCTCCCCTTTCCTACTTAACTGGTGCCGTGTGGACACTGGTCACTCTAAAGTGGCTAGCTGAGTCTGGGTGGGCGCCCCGACGTCTAAACTAACAATGACGCTGGTTCCACAAAGTGGCCAGATGAGTCTGAGCCGGGCTCTACGACTCGTCTCGCTAGACATCGAGGCGTCGGTCAAAGCCGCTTAGTCGTCTGGCGGGACAGAACGTCTCTGGGGAGCCTCTCCCCTATGCTTAATTGGCCGGACCCGACCTATGGGCCCGTCTTTCTGACGCCTAGAATGTTTGAGTTGGACTT
>CM031616.1:72704995-72707495 GCA_018398815.1 Conus ventricosus
GGAAAAAGAAAGACCCGTGGAGAAGATAACACCTAGATATTTATACTGATTAACAATTTCTAGTTGCCTACCGTCGTAGAACCATCTTTCCCTTGAGGCGATATACCCCCCATTTCTAAACACAATAACTTTTGATTTTTCTAAATTAACGATCAAATCGAGTTTTTTCGCTGTGCTACACAAAACATTCAGTTGCTGCTGGAGACCAATGACGGTAGATGCTACGAGTGCTACATCGTCGGCAAAAAGCATAATTAGTATCTCTATGAAGTCTGGTAATAAGGGAATACCATGTTTACCATATTGAATTATTTCTTCAGCAAGCTCATTAATGAATAGCGAAAATAAAACCGGACTGCATATTTCTCCTTGCTTCAGACCCCGAGGACACATAAAAGTGTCAGATAAATCTCCCCCCACTTTAACCCTAGCTTTGACATCTGTGTATATGCTTTTAAGTGCATTGTACGTCTTACCCTTTACACCTTTTTTCTTTAAGATTGACCAGAGTTGGCTTCTATCTACCGAATCGAAAGCCTTTTTAAAGTCGATAAAAGCAACGTATAATTTCTTGTGGTTAGAGAGTTGCTTTTGTACCAGAGAAAGAAGGGTAAATATATGATCAGTAGTACTATAATTCTTTCTAAAGCCAGCCTGCACATCATTTATTACATCACAATCTTCAATCCATTTTGATAAACGCTTGTTTAAAATGTAAGTATATAATTTTGAACTAATGTTTAAAAGAGAGATACCTCTGTAGTTATCTGGGTTGTTTATATCACCCTTTTATGCAAAGGTTGAATCAGAGCTTCACACCACATAGAAGGGAAGATGCCAAAATCAAAGAGTTTGTTGAAAAATTTCTTAAGGAAAAAAAGAATAGTGGGGGTGCAATACTTATAAAATTCCCCAATAAGTCCGTCTGGACCTGGTGCTTTATTTGATTTTAAAGCCTTAACTGAATGAAGGATTTCCTCTTCAGTTATACAGACATCTAATTCATCAACGTTACTATCAGCAACAGGAAAACACTCAGCTTGAAGTTCCTGAGAATTAGGACCAGAAGGAATCAGCTCATCATTAAAGACTTGTTTGAAATGCTGAAACCATTCTTCGTTGGATATTGTATTTGGTACATGAGAACTACTTTTTAAAGACCTTACAGTGCTCCAAAACCGCTTAGAATCTTTGGCGTTTTCGTTAAGTGTGTTTAAAACTTGTTGTCTATATAACTGCTGCTTGTCTCGAAGAAAGTACTTTATACTCGTTTCTAATTATAGAATAGTTAAGTCTCAGTTGAACAGCATCGGGGTTGTTGTTAACTTTCACCTGACTGTACGCTCTCAATGCTTGTCTCACCTGACGGCGTTTAACATAGCACTCAGAGTCAAACCATGGCTGCGCTTGATATTACCTGTGACAGTTTCTTTACTCATTATTTGACCAGCTATAAACAGACCTTCGTTTAGTTTCTTCAGTGCACACTCAAAATTGACATCAATCAATTCAATTGCTTCATGAAAGGTTGAATTGACCTCGTCAGACTGAAGTACACTGATAAAATCACCTTCTTTTGCTGGATCCCATGCATATTTTTTAAATTTGGTTACCTTTAACCTTTCTGAAACCGTCTCCTGATTCGGACTGGGAAGCATTAGTACAAATTCAACAGGCATGTGCTTTGATTCTACCCGTGGAGTTACTTTCAATTCACGGCACAGTGGAACTAAGGATTGGGAGGAAATAAAATAATCAATAACACTAGAACCATTGTGAGCGATATAAGTGAAATCACCGCTTTTATCACCAGGCAGAAAACCATTTAGAATAACCAACTCAAAATTCTGACAGATGATCGTTAAATAAAGACCAAATTCATTCGTGGAGCAATCTTTTGATACACGAGAAAAGCTGTCATCACCGGTGGTATTTTCATTTATCGAGTCACCTAAATATACGGGTAGTTCTTGTGCGTTCAGCCGACCAGTTCTTGCATTTAAATCGCCGAGGATGACCACAGGAAGATCACCCGCTTGTTCAAAAGTATCCATCAGACATTGTTCAAGAAGGGAAACCCCATTATCAATCTCGGTATCTGCATAATAAACACTGTTAGCAGGGGGCAAATAAATTCCAATTAAAAGAACTTCAAGATCTGGAGCTTTAAGGTGGAGAACAATAGTATGGTCATATTCCACTGTAAGTTGTTTGACTAGTTTGGCATATGTCTTACTTACAAGAAACACGATCCCTCCTGACAAACGTGCAGTAACAGCATCGGTTAATCTAATTCCAGGTGAAAGAAAAACTTCGTAATCCGAAAAGAGAAAAGAAGGAAATGTTGTTGAGAACGTTTCGGTCAAAACAACAAAATCGAACTGGATATATAATTATTTACATCGGGGTCATAAACTGACGATAGACCCTCAATATTATAAGTCAGAAAGGAGAGACTGTTTTTCTGACAAGTCTTGACACGGGCACGGCCGTTATCCTA
>CM031616.1:72714995-72719995 GCA_018398815.1 Conus ventricosus
TTTCCCCCAGTCATCTTGGACACGTGTCTTTCCCCCAGTCATCTTGGCCACGTGTCTTTCCCCCAGTCATCTTGGCCACGTGTCTTTCCCCCAGTCATCTTGGCCACGTGTCTTTCCCCCAGTCATCTTGGCCACGTGTCTTCCCCCCAGTCATCTTGGACACGTGTCTTTCTCACAGTCATCTTGGACACGTGTCTTTCCCCCAGTCATCTTGGCCACGTGTCTTTCCCCCAGTCATCTTGGACACGTGTCTTTCCCCCAGTCATCTTGGCCACGTGTCTTTCCACCAGTCATCTTGGACACGTGTCTTTCCCCCAGTCATCTTGGCCACGTGTCTTTCCCTCAGTCATCGTGGCCACGTGTCTTTTCCCCAGTCATCTTGGACACGTGTCTTTCCACCAGTCATCTTGGACACGTGTCTTTCCCCCAGTCATCGTGGCCACGTGTCTTTCCCCCAGTCATCTTGGACTCGTGTCTTTCCCCCCAGTCATCTTGGACACGTGTCTTTCCCCCAGTCATCTTGGACACGTGTCTTTCCCCCAGTCATCTTGGCCACGTGTCTTTCCCCCAGTCATCTTGGCCACGTGTCTTTCCCCCAGTCATCTTGGCCACGTGTCTTCCCCCCAGTCATCTTGGACACGTGTCTTTCTCACAGTCATCTTGGACACGTGTCTTTCCCCCAGTCATCTTGGCCACGTGTCTTTCCCCCAGTCATCTTGGCCACGTGTCTTTCCCCCAGTCATCTTGGGACACGTGTCTTTCCCCCAGTCATCTTGGCCACGTGTCTTTCCCCCAGTCATCTTGGACACGTGTCTTTCCCCCAGTCATCTTGGCCACGTGTCTTTCCCCAGTCATCATGGACACGTGTCTTTCCCCAGTCATCATGGCCACGTGTCTTTCCCCCAGTAATCTTGGCCACGTGTCTTTCCCCAGTCATCTTGGACACACCATCAGCTGATGCGTGTTGCCAATTCTTCCAGACCATGTGTCTTTCCCCAGTCATCTTGGCCACGTGTCTTTCCGACAGTCATCGTGGCCACGTGTCTTTCCCCCAGTCATCTTGGACACGCCATCAGCTGATGCGTGTGGCCAATCCTTCCAGATCACGTGTCTTTCCCAGTCATCTTGGCCACGTGTCTTTCCCCCAGTCATCTTGGCCACGTGTCTTTCCACCAGTCATCTTGGCCACGTGTCTTTCCCCCAGTCATCTTGGCCACGTGTCTTCCCCCCAGTCATCTTGGCCACGTGTCTTTCTCACAGTCATCTTGGACACGTGTCTTTCCCCAGTCATCTTGGCCACGTGTCTTTCCCCCAGTCATCTTGGCCACGTGTCTTTCCCTCAGTCATCGTGGCCACGTGTCTTTCCCCCAGTCATCTTGGACACGTGTCTTTCCCCCTGTCAACTTGGCCACGTGTCTTTCCCCCAGTCATCTTGGCCACGTGTCTTTCCCCCAGTCATCTTGGCCACGTGTCTTTCCCCCAGTCATCTTGGCCACGCCATCGGCTGAGTGACAAAGCCAAGAATTGCCAAACACAGTTCTCAGTAACACAACTGTACCAAACTGCACGCGTGAAGTGTGTGTGTGTGTGTGTGTGTGTGTGTGTGTGTGTGTGTGTGTGTGTGTGTGTGTGTGTGTGTGTGTGTGTGAGTCTGTCTGTCTGTCTGTTTGTCTGTCTGTGTCTGTGTGTGATTGAGCAAGTACTTTTGTCAGTTTTACGTCGTTTATCATTTCCCATCAGACGTAGTGAAAGACAAGTGTGCTGTCATTAAGAGACAGAACATTTGTTAAGGACAACAACAACAACAATAACAACAGCAACAGCAAGATCAACAACAAAATTACCTTCAAAAAGAACAACAACAATTAATGGAAGACAAACATCAGTCTTATTACTCGGTGAAATTGGGATCGGTTCTTGGCAACTCTATCCAAAGCGGTGATGGGCAGATGATTCAGTATCTTGACGATTCCTTTGTGAACGGCTCTGATGAATCATGCGTCACACACACGAAGGGGGCCGGGGGTGGAAGGGGGTGGGGGGGGGGGGGGGCACAAGATGGATAATTAATGGTGTGTGGCCCGACTCATCCAGGATGCACTCCGATAAAGATAGGGTAGTAAAGAAGACGAAACTCCGAGGCAGAGCGTGGGATTTGGTTTCTGCTGTCCTTGTTTGTTGGTTTGTTTTATTTTTTCTTTTATTTTTCAGTCATCCTTCTTTCTTTCGTTATGTTTTCTTCGTTTTATTTTTTTCGAGTCTGTTTCGTCTTACTCCCCCCCCTTCTTTCCTTTTAAACTTCGTTCCTCCCTTCATTCTTTGTCTATTCGTTTCATTCATTCTTCTTTTCCTCCTCTCTGTCCATTCTCTTCTTTCCTTCTTCGTTTATTTCATTCATTCATTTATTCATTTACTTATTCATTTATTCATATGCTATTACTTTCCTTCCCTCCTGCGTATTTTTCATTTTACTTTCCTTTCTTCCTTTCTGTCTTCTTTCATTCTTTCTTTCTTCTTTCGATCCATTCTTGCTTTTCTCATTCCTTCATCAATCTGCCTTTTTTCATTCACTGTCTTTGAAATACCTCCTTTCTTTCTTTCTTTCTTTCTGTTTGTTTCTAATACTCTTTCCTACCATCCTTGTTCTTGCTGTTCATACTCAATTGAAGACAAGAGGCGAATTCAGACACATAATTTATAAGTTAGGATCCTTCTTTATCTATCCCCTTGGAGGAGAAGAAGGAGAAGGAGGAGGAGAAGGAGGAGGAGGAGGAGAAGAAGAAGAAGAAGAAGAAGAAGAAGAAGAAGAAGAAGAAGACGCAGAAGAAGACGACGACGACGACGACGAGGAAGAAGAAGAAGAAGAAGAAGAAGAAGAAGAAGAAGAAGAAGAAGAAGAGAAGAAGAAGAAGAAGAAGAAGAAGAAGGAGGAGGAGGAGGAGGAGGAGGAGGAGGAGGAGGAGGAGGAGGAGAAGAGCTTCAAATCTGAACACAAATTTCGTTGTCATTAAGGAGAAGGAGTCAGTGCGTGCGGACAAGCCCATAACCGCTACATCATCATGTCGGCTATTTTCAATAAAGATACTGAGAACAAGAGCCAGGCCGCCGAGAAGGCGGGAGGGAGGAGGAGGGGGTGGGGGGTGGAGTAAGGAGGGGACCCGTAAACCACGAGAAGAGAAGATGACGCCGCAGCGGCGGGCCACACGCCGCTATTTGAAACATGCAGCAAAACGTTGTATGATCTGTACAGCTGTGTTGAGGCTTTGTATCGGATCTCACAGTGCTTCACCACCACCACCACCACCACCACCACACCCCCACCACCACCACCACCATCATCATCATCATCATCATCACCACCACCACCACCACCACCATCATCATCATCATCACCACCACCACCACCACCACCACCACCACCACCACCACCACCACCATCATCATCATCACCACCATCACCACCACCACCACCACCACCACCAACACCACCACCAACACCACCACCATCATCATCATCATCATCATCATCATCATCATCATCACCACCACCACCACCACCACCCTCATCACGAATCATTGGACTTATCCTAGGATTCCCCCAGATGACGCGACTCACAATGTCTGCATATTTGATCCACAGGACTCCCCACAGAATCCCATTCCATTGATGGGAAACTGCCTGCTTTGAAACAACTTCCCTTGTGTCTTGATGTGGATATGAAAAAAAAAAGTGAAATTTACTTTCAGACGTACTCAAACATTCTCAGAACAGCCAACCGTATCTGCCTATTTATACTCCAAACATTTACTCACGGGCCTTAGCGTACTGATTTGTGGCCTGCGACCACATCCCTATCAATCCCTCAACAGGCTGCACTCCAAAAATTAATGCGCCAAGGTCCTGCTTAAGGAGCCGAGTATTTATAGACTGGCGCAATTAGATTGTTTTGAGAATGGTTATTGAGTCTGAAACTTGATTCACCTCATTTTCTTTCATATGACCATCAAGGTACAAGCTAGGTGGTTCCAAGCAGACAGCAAAAAAAAAATCAGAGGAATAGGACTATTTGGGCGCTTCGAGCTGGCGCAAATATAGGGTCACAGGTGAGTGCAACGGCCTGAAATGTGCTCGTGTATTTGAAGATTGTTTGTGATTTCATCGGTGGAAATCCCCACCAAAACAAGGAAAATAATGGGTGGGGAGTTGTTCTTTTGATCAACTATCAGTTTAACATTACAGACCGGCTCAAATTTATGGTAGTAATAGTGCTTTAGTGCCACATCCTAACTGCGGCGTGTGGCCACACCAGTCAGCGGACGTTGCCAGCTCTGTCTCTCTGGGGCGGTGACCGTGTTGGCAAATAACCGGTTGTCCACACCCACCGTGAAGAAGCCCTCTCGCTGCCAACCGGATAACACCGATCCCTGCGTAGCCCACGTTCTGAGAAGAAAAAAAAGAAAAGAAAAGAAAAGAAAAAGTCCCTAAAAGATCCGTTCACTGATACTAGTAACTGGAGATTAATGTTGCCCTTCTCTCTGCCTGAGAACGCTAGACAACTGCGGCATGTTTCAGTTAGAAGTACTTTCAGCTATACCCTCAATTACCCCCGTAAGCGAAGATCATCAATAGACGGAAAGAAACTTTTTTAACTCGAGTCGTTGTGTTTTGTTCCGTCAAAACTTTACGTCACCTTACGGGGATAAAATGTGGATATTGCCCTACTTTTTCGCAATTTTTTTTTTTAAAGTACGAAATAGCCTGGTTATAAGAGAGATGCCGGTTTTAAGCAAGAATCTGTGGCATGTTCAATGTATTACGATTTCCTTCAGTGTTATGATAAAGCATCTCGACCGCCAGAAATCTGTCAGCTGCATTGTTCTGCCAGTAGCAGTTTTCAACCTTTCTGAAACTGACTGCCAGAAAGAATGCCACAGGATCCAGCAACAGGTCTTTCAGGCTATATTGTTTTCTCTGGTATTCCAAAGAAACTAGGCCATTA
>CM031616.1:72734995-72738818 GCA_018398815.1 Conus ventricosus
AGAAAGTATGAGAAACATAAATACGCAATATAGTGTACGCCAACTTATTTACACGACTGACAAAGGCCACAGGAGATAATTCGGTGATCAATTAAAGAAAAGAATAAGCAGAGCATATGCTAGTTTAACCGTGAATTTTAAAATAAACATTGATCCAATGATAATGGAAATAGTACATACATATGAAATAATAAGTAAAAAGATAAAATATGCAGGGTTTCTTTTTCCCTAAATTTTCAACAGTTGTGACATTTTTTACGTGATTTTAGTCGGGAATAAATTTAGGGGGGAATTTTTTTAAAAGTTTTTTTTTTTAAAATAGAAGGCGTTTATACGAAAATTTAAAAAACAAATTTAATGCTTTTTTTTCTTTTTAAAACCACATTTTGGCTTTGGGAATTTCCCAAAGTTTTTCCCCAGGAAAAACAAAGCTATTTTTAAAAAGGGGGTTCTTGGTTTCGGAATGATTATGTTTTTTGGTATATTTGATTGTTTGGATTGGAAATCTTGCCAGATTTTTTTTGGGTGGGTGTTTAATTTGGTTCATAATTCTGTACATAATTATTGTTAAAAATTTTATTCAAATTTATAAGAAAGGGGGAAAATATTCAAATTCGAGGTAATCTTGAGTAGTTAATTTTGAGGGCTTTTGAAGTATTTTTTTGTCCCCCCGTTTTGGGGCCCCCTTTTTTTGGGCAAGGGTTTTTTTAACGTAATTGCACTGCAAGAATCAAGAGAGGAGAAGAATAGTCAATGTAGGATGGATATGCATGATAGAAAAGTTTTTTTTGGGGGTTTTTTCTAGGAATTTTTTTTAAATTGAAAGCGAAAAATTTTTTTTGGAAAAATCGTTTGCCAAAAGTTGGAAAAAATTTTTTGGGTTTTTTGGGGGGAAAAATATTGTCAAAGTGATTCCCAACCCTTTATGAGTATAACTTCTTTTAGCTTGTTGTTAATTTTAAAAAAATTTAGGGGGCATTGGGAATTTCTTTTTAAAATTTTTTTTTTTTGACGAGGGGGTAATGAGCATTTTACTTTGTTTTTTGATTTATTTAAGGGGCATGTGATTCAATTCTGTCCAGTTAAATTGGCGAGTTACATTTTCTTGCGGTTATGGATAAGTGTTTCAAATTGTTGTTTTGAATTAATTTATGTTTTTCTGCAAAAAGTTGAAGGGTGGGGTCTTTTAAAATGCAGAGGGAGTTTGTTTTAAAGACTAAAAAAAGAAGGGGACCAAGTACTGCCCCTTGTGGTACACCAAGTTTAGGGGGTTGGTAAACAGGGACTGAGTGTTGGTTAATGAGAAACTGATTGTTGTCGATTAGTGAGGATGACTTAATGAGAGAAAAGACAGGGTCAGCGATTTTTTTAAAGAGCCAGTTTACGTAATAATAGTGATGATTTATGACATCAAAGGCTTTACAGAAATAAAACAAAGAGGACTCCAGAGAGAGAGAGAGGGGAAAACGAGAGGAGAGAGGGGGAGAGAGAGGAGAGAGAGGAGAGGAGAGAGAGAAGAGAGAGTGAGAGAGAAGGACAGAAGACAGCCCAGACGACAGACAGAGACAGACCACAGAGAGACAGGGACAGGACAGGACAGACAGACAGACAGTTAGACGACAGGGAGTTGTGTGTTCCGCTTCTAAACCCGATCACTGAAGAGATCACGCTAATAGACGTGCTTCCTTTTGCCAAAGCAACGACTGCTCCCTCTCTCTTCTCTCTCTTCTCTCTTCTCTCTCTCTCTTTTTCTCTTCTCTCTAAAATAATACGGAAGCAAGATCTCAAGTTTATGAGATCACGAATATGACGCGGATCTCCTGTTTTCTCCTCACTTCCACCCCCTTTTTCCTCAACCCACACTTACTCCACCTCCCCCCTCCCTCTCCATGTTCTCCGTCATTCACCCCACACCAGCATCTCCCCACCCCCCATCCACCCTCTCCTTCCCACCCTCCCTCTTTCACAATTGCTGTCCCCTACTTTCAAGCCTAAAAATTTGCCCCCTCCCCCCCTCCCCCACTCCCTCTCGTGATCTTGAGTCCTTCCTGCGACATGACTCCCCTCACCCCCCCCCCTCCCCCCGCTCCCTCCGGCTCTCCATAGCACGTAGCGCACCCCGGGTCTGTTTTTCCCTCGTAAACCCTGCCGCCCGGCCCCGTCCACAGGGAGCAGTTTGACACAAAGCCGTCATGAGGAAACCCACAGGAAAGGGGGACACTGCGCTGCATCCAGGTCATTCCCTGGTCTTCGTTGGTGGAGGCTCTGATGCCACAGACTCACGACACCACCCGCAGCGCCTTACAGCTGACTACAATTGTAAGTCGTGGATCCAGTGAATAAGCCAGTGTTCCTCTCTTTTTGAGTCAAAGACAGAGACAGGGAAAAGGGGCAGAGATGGCCAAAGAGAGGAAGAGACGACAGACATTCAGAGAGAGAGACAGAGACAGACAAAGAGGGACAAAAAGAGAGACAGAGATAGACGGAAATCCCGAGAGAGAGAGACAGAGAGAGACAGAGACAGAGAGAGAGAGCGAGTGAAAGAGAAAGAGAGAGAAAGAAAGAGGGGGATGGATAGTCATGTGTTTTGTCATCTCAACAGATGACAAACAAGATCATGATGATAGACGTGGTTCCTTAAAAAAAAATGGGACGATTGTTCTCTTCGTCTGTCAAGCATGGGATCAAGATCTTCAAAACAGCTGGATGAATCTAACATGAGCCCCCACCCCCTCCCACATATACACACACGCACACACACCCTCACACACACACACACACACACACTCCTCCCGCCTCTCCACCCCTTCTCACACTCCCCCCCTTCCCTCGGGCGCCTCAACCCCCCACCCCCTTCCCTCTCCCCGCTCCTTTACCCATCTCTTCTCTAAACTCTCCCTTTTCCACAAAAAAAAAAAAAATGATAACAAAACGTGACAATTCATATCACAGATGACCCTGAGTATCTACTTATTTTTTATTCAACTTAGCAATATTCTTCTCAATATATGAAAACATTTGCCTGAAAACAGTTTGAACGGCTCTTGTTATTGAAAAAAAAAAATGAAGAAAAGAAAAGAAAGAAAGAAAAAGAAAAAAAAGAAGAAGAAAAAGAAGGAAAAAAACCCGTGGTCATTCTTCGCCACAGATTGTCCAAAAAGCCACCTCTCCTCATTGCTGAACAATCCCACTTTTAATCACAGGTAAACCGTCTCGTGTGTGTGTGCGCGCGTGCGTGCGTGCGGGCATGTATGCGTGCGTGCATGCGCGCGCGCGCGCGCGCGCGCGCGCGCGCGTGTGGTGTGTGTGTGTGTGTGTGTGTGTGTGTGTGTTTTGTGTGTGTGTGTGGTGTGTGTGTGTGTGTGTGCGTGTGCGTGCGTGTTGACTATCACTGTGGCGTTTTGTTGTCGTTGATGTTGTTGTTGTTGTCGTTGTTGTTGTTGTTGAGGCTGGGTTTCTATATATAGTCTCCATCTTGAGAGTTGCCAGGGAGGTTGTCAGAAAGCTACATCCAGAATGACATCACCCATCTTCAACACACGCCCACAGAGACCTGGCAGTGTCTGTCAATCAGGTTTGAAAGGATTGTTTTTTAAATACGGCGGTTCACAAGGTAGGAGAGAGAGAGAGAGAGAGGGGGGGGGGGGGGGGAGAGAGAGAGAGAGAGAGAGAGAGAGAGAGCGAGTTTGTGTGTGTGTGTGTGAGAGAGCGAGAGAGAAAGAGAGCGTCAGTGTGTGTGTGCGTGTGTGCCTGTTTGCATGCATGCGTGCGTACGTGCGTGCGTGCGCACGTGTGTGTGTGCGCGTGGGCGCGCGCGGCCCCG
>CM031616.1:72746347-72751347 GCA_018398815.1 Conus ventricosus
GGCTGTCAGGGTACTGGAGGAAGGCTCTGTCAGGGTACTGGAGGAAGGCTCTGTCAGGGTACTGGAGGAAGGCTCTGTCAGGGTACCGGAGGAAGGCTGTGAGGGTACCGGAGGAATGCTCTGTCAGGGTACCGGGGGAAGGCTGTCAGGGTACTGGAGGAAGCCTGTCAGGGTACTGGGGAAGGTTCTGTCAGGGTACCAGAGGAAGACTCTGTCAGGGTACCGGAAGAAGGCTGTCAGGTACCGGAGGAAGGCTCTGTCAGGGTACTGGAGGAATGCTCTGTCAGGGTACTGGAGGAAGCCTGCCAGGGTACCGGAGGAAGGCTGTCAGGGTACTGGAGGAAGGCTGTCAGGGTACTGGAGGAAGCCTGCCAGGGTACCGGAGGAAGGCTGTCAGGGTACCGAGGAAGGCTGTCAGGGTACTGGAGGAAGGCTCTGTCAGGTACTGGAGGAAGGCTGTTAGGGTACTGGAGGAAGGCTGTTAGGGTATTGGAGGAGGCTGTCAGGGTACTGGAGAAAGGCTGTTAGGGTACTGGAGGAAGCCTGTCAGGGTACCGGAGGAAGAGGAGGACGTGTAAAAGGGCTGGCGTGTACCAGGTAGCAAGTAGGAGTGCAGAGGGACTGGTCTTCACCGTGCGTAGAATACGTGACAGCCATATTAGATCCTGGAAAAGGTTGGTGGGGGTGGTACTGACACTCTATAGCCCCCTCCTCCTCCCACTGCTAACCCCCCCCCCCCCCCCCCGCTCCCTTCCCCTCCACTCCCCCCTTCACACTCTTAATTCACCATGCGCCTCCCCCATCTTCTCTCCACGCCCCTCTCCGTCTCTCTTGGAGCGCTTCGAATCCAGACATCGCTTCGCTTCAATATTCATTTTTTTTTTTTGAGGGGGTGGGTGGGTGAGGGAGGTGAAGGGGGGGGGGGGATTGAATGGAATCGTCACAAGCTGCCTAGTTGAGCGGCCAAAATAAAAATTGACAATTGTGGAGACGAGTTACAGGCTGAAGGGAGAGAGACATACTGTAGTAAAGAAAATAAATACAGGGTTTTCACCAACGGTATGAGCTCTGTGGCGATGGCTGCTTCCCTAGCGCATTGTTCTCTGTAACAGTTCGGTTCCAGACCCAGTCACCAGCTCCCACACACATGTCAGTCCAAAGGTCACAAGGGCGGCCACTGCATCTGGGGCGTGCAGCAATCAAACGGCACTGAAGGGACGGGGGGGGGGGGGGGGGGGGGGGGGGGGGGGGGGGGGGACAAGGGGGAGGGAAGAAGGGAAAGAGGAGGGAGATGAGGTGGAGGAGGGGAGCGGTGAGGAGGCGGAGGGGAAAGGGAAATGGAAAATAAGGACAGGGAATGAACGGAGGGGTTGTTACACCCCAAAAAGACGCCCGCCCCAAAAAGACGCCGGTGTCTTTTTGGCCCCCGACATCACACCCCAAAAAGACGCCTCGCCCCAAAAAGACCGCCGGTGTCTTTTGGGGCTACATCACACCCCAAAAAGACGCCTCGCCCCGTGAGCACGACTTGGTCTAACGGCCTTCGTTCATTCGTCCTTCGTCCTCTCTCGGGCTTCGCCCTACTGTAATCTAAAGACCATCGATTCTGCTTTGGAGTAGACTGGGACACCTGGTTACGCCAACTGGGATATAAAAATATAAGTCAAAAGTTGGTCATGAAATGAAAATATCGACAGCACAGTCCCAAAAAGACGCCGGTCCTCCGGCGTCTTTTTGGGTGTGATGAAGGGGGCCAAAAAGACACCGGCGTCTTTTTGGGGCGGGCGTCTTTTTGTTACAGGGGTGGAGGGGGTGGGGGTGGGGTGAAGAGGGCGCAAACGACCCACGATTTTCTTTATTCTGCCTTCAACGTGACACACACACACACACACACACACACACACACACACACACACACACATCCTCTCTCTCTCTCTCTTCCTCTCTCTCTCTCCTCTCACTCTCTCTCTCTCTCTCACTCTCTCTCTCTCCTCTGACATTTTTCTATGGGGCCATAGTACTTCAAAAGCCGATAAACACATATTTTCCCAGGAAAAGAGTTATTAACGTTCAGGAAAACGAGTTAAGCTGTTATCCCTGATGATAGCAATCCTTTTCCTTAAGATATCAGCCGGTTTCCCTGTTTACCCTCAGCATCACCAATGGGTTTTTTTTCTTTTTCTCTCCCAGGACAAACAGTTATTGTGGGTGTCATTGCTAGAAGATCAGTTGTGATCCTTGGAATTAAAGTTATTTCCTATTTCCTGTGTGTTACCAACCCCATTTGTGCTTGTTGTGGTAAACCGCGATCATATCTGGTTTTGCCCCCTGTTAACGACGTCTTCCTCGTCATAATACTTGTGTTCCTCTGATAAGACAACAACAACAACAACAACAAAAAATAAACAAACAAACAAGGGTAACACTTATCGCTCTAAGGAAAACAGCGAAACCAACTATTGACTTGTCAGAAAATGGGAAAAAATAATTACCCTCAGCATATCAAGGAAAACAGTGGTGATTCTACGGAAAAGAGTTGTGATCAGGAGGGTGAGACCTGTTTTCTCCCCTTTTCCCGTGTCGCGTTTCCTGGGAAAAGAGCTTTTATTGCCTTGAGACGCTATAGGCTTTCATACTTTGGTTTTCACTGCCCCACCCCCTCCCTCACCCTACCATCCCACCCCCACCCCTATCCATCATTGATCTTCGATCCCTGTCCTTGCACATACATACCCCCCTCCTCTCTCTCTCTCTCTCTTAAGTGTGTGTGTGTGTGTGTGTGTGTGTGTGTGTGTGTGTGTGTGTGGTGTGTGTGTGTGTGGTGTGTGTGTGTGCAATATATTATAATGGGATTGCTTACTATTTTCTTTATTAAAAAAATTGTTTTTGTTTTTGTTTTTGTTTTTCTTATTGCTGTTTAATTTTGTCAAATCGATCTTATTGTTCCTTTTCATGTATTGTTATTTTGAGGCATAATGTAAAAAAGCTTCCAGCTTATCTATTCACCCTCATTAAAGATTTCGAGTCTCTCTCTCTCTCTCTCTCCTCTCTCTCTCTCTCTCTCACTCTCTCTCTCTCTCTCTCTCCTCTCCCTCCCTCCCTCTCTCTCTCTCTCTCTCTCTCATCTCTCTCTCTCTCTCGCTCCCTCTCTCTCGCACGCACGCACGCACACACACACACACACACACACACACACACACACACACACACACACACACACACACACACACCACACACACAATCTATGTCTGTCTGTCTGTCTGTCTGTCTGTCTGTCTGTCTGTTTGTCTCTCTCTCTCTCTCTCTCTCTCTCTCATCTCTCCTCTCTCTCCTCTCTCTCTCTCTCCTCTCCTCTCTCTCTCTCTCTCTCTCGCCACTACCCCTGACGACATTTACACCTGTGTATGTCTTTGTATTCCTTTCTTGCAAACACGCAACTTACTGTAACATAAATGTAACATAACTGAACGAGTTGTGATTTCTTTTTCCCATTCTTTCTTTAAATAACTCATTTTGTTATTCATAATAACAAGTCATCAGATGGGAGATGAGAGGGAGGAGGAGAGTGAACAGTTACTGGAGAGAGAGAGAGAGAAGAGAGAGAGAGAGAGAGAGAGAGAGAGAGAGAGAGAGAGAGAGAGAGAGAGAGAGAGAGAGAGAGAGAGAGAGACGTTGGCACGCAACTCATGTTTTTTTTTCTTGATTTCATTTTCATTGTTCCAGACAAGTCTGCGACCCAGCTCCTGTGACCACAAAGGAGAGCACCACGCGAAAGGGCGAACAAACGACACGCTTCAGGGAAAGACACGCAAGAGTTATGTTCGCAGTGAGACGAGTGCAGGCGGAAACTACGACACTCTTCAAAACATTCACTGTCCCGCCGAACCAAAGAGGCACACCCCTCACAAAACAAAACACGACGCGTTTCAACCTCGATGGTCTTCTTCAAGCCAGACAAACAAAACACTCAAGACAACTTCAAACGAAGAACGGAACAATGTGAGGAGATAAGTGATGGCTCGATCTTCCGTGTGCATGGCTTTGAGTGTCGTTGGTCTCGCCTGAAGAAGACCAAAGAGGTCGAAACGCGTCGTGTTTTGTCTTGTGATTTGTTGGTCTCCTTCGTTGGCGAGAGTTTTCGTTAATGCAACCACGGCTGCGCACCGAGAACGAAGAAGCAGCCTTTAAACCTTGCTGAAATGGTCAGGTGCGTTTTGCGCTGGATGCTTCGTTGGTTTTAAATTTTTATAGTTTTTTCAGTTTTTTTTTTTGTTGGAAAAACCGCAGCGGATGGTTCCCAAGGGCCTCGCCCGCGGAAATGACGGGGCTGAGTTGGGAAACTCCCGTGAGGGGCGTGTGGTCACAGCCCGCCACCCTCCCTGTCCACCCACAGTGGGCGGACAAACGAATTTTTGTTCAGGTTTGGGTTGGTAAAGGGGGGCGGAAGGGGGAAGGGGGGGGCCCGCCTCCTTCTAAACCCCCGGCCGTGAAAGAGGGGTAAGCTTTTAACATTTTTACTACCCCCCCCCCCCCACCCCCTGGGTTAAAGACCATCAGCCTACCGGGGTTTGAAAACCTTTCCCCCATCTGCCCACAGGCTCCAAAATGCGTGATCCGTCGCCTTTTGTGTCGTTAAATTATTTTTTTCGGTTTTTAAAAAACCTTTTGGGTTTGCCCCTCTCTTTTTTTCTCTCTCTCTCTCCCTTCTCTTCCTCCCTCCCCTCCCCTCTCCCTCCCCTCTCCCCCTCTCTCTCTCCTCCCCCCCCTCTCTTACCAATTCCAAAATTAAGTTCTCCCTCCTCGGGTTTTTCTCTCTCCTCTCTCTCTCTCTCCCTCTTCTCCCCTCTCTCCTTCCATTGTTTTCCCCCTCTTTTCTCCTCCTCTCTCTCTCTCTCTCTTCTCTCTCTTTTCTCCCCTCTTCCCTCCACTCCTCTTTTTTTTCCTTTTTTCCAACCCAAACTTTTGTTTTGGGTCCTCTCCCCTCTCCCCTCTCTCTCTCC
>CM031616.1:72756347-72758847 GCA_018398815.1 Conus ventricosus
ATAGACAGACAGATAGATACATAGATGGACAGATACATAGATACGTAAATAGATAGGTAGGGGAAGACAGAGATATAGATAGACAGATGGATAGAAAGATACGGACAAAAACAAAGAGAAAGAGGGAGACAGGCAGATAAATAGATAAACAGACAGATAAACAGACAGATAAATAGACAGATAGATAGATAAATAGGGACAAAAACAGATAGATGGATAGATTGTCTCCCCGAAAGATAGAAAGCCAGGCAGGCAGGCAGGCAGGCAGGCAGGCAGGCAGGCAGGCAGGCAGGCAGGCAGGCAGGCAGCCAGCCAGCCAGCCAGACAGACAGACAGACAACATAGTTAGCAGCAGCAAGACGTCTTCACCTGGTGCCATGCCCACTCTCCTGCTGATAGTGGATCAGCTGTCAGGATAGTGGATCAGCTGTCAGGATAGTGGATCAGCTGCCCTGATAGTGGATCAGCTCTCAGGATAGTGGATCAGCTGCCCTGATAGTGGATCAGCTATCAGGATAGTGGATCAGCTGCCCTGATAGTGGATCAGCTGCCCTGATAGTGGATCAGCTGCCCTGATAGTGGATCAGCTCTCAGGATAGTGGATCAGCTGCCCTGATAGTGGATCAGCTGTCAGGATAGTGGATCAGCTGTCTGGATAGTGGATCAGCTGCCTTAATTGTGGATCAGCTGCCAGGATAGTGGATCAGCTGCCAGGATAGTGGATCAGCTGCCAGGATAGTTGATCAGCTGCCAGGATAGTGGATCAGCAGCCAGGATAGTGGATCAGCTGCCCTGATAGTGGATCAGCTGTCAGGATAGTGGATCAGCTGTCAGGATAGTGGATCAGCTGTCAGGATAGTGGATCAGCTGCCCTGATAGTGGATCAGCTGTCAGGATAGTGGATCAGCTGTCCGGATACTGGATCAGCTGCCCTGATAGTGGATCAGCTGTCAGGATAGTGGATCAGCTGTCAGGATAGTGGATCAGCTGTCAGGATAGTGGGTCAGCTGTCAGGATAGTGGATCAGCTGCCCTGATAGTGGATCAGCTGCCGGGATAGTGGATCAGCTGTCAGGATAGTGGATGAGCTGCCCTGATAGTGGATGAGCTGCCGGGATAGTGGATCAGCTGTCAGGATAGTGGATCAGCTGCCCTGATAGTGGATCAGCTGTAAGGATAGTGGATCAGCTGTCCGGATAGTGGATCAGCTGTCAGGATTGTGGATCAGCTGTCGGGATAGTGGATCAGCTGCCCGGATAGTGGATCAGCTGTCAGGATAGTGGATCAGCTGTCAGGATAGTGGATCAGCTGTCAGGATAGTGGATCAGCTGTCAGGATAGTGGATATGCTGTTAGGATAGTGGATTAGCTGCCCTGACAGTGGATCAGCTGTCCTGATAGTGGATCAGCTGTCCTGATAGTGGATCAGCTGTCCTGAGAGTGGATCATCAGCTGTCCTGATAGTGGATCAGCTGTCAGGCTAGTGGATCAAATGCCAGGATAGTAGATCAGCTGATTTGATAGTGGATCAGCTGTCAGGATAGTGGATCAGCTGCCCTGACATTGGATCAGTTGTCAGGATAGTGGATCAGCTGTCAGGATAGTGGATCAGCTGCCAGGATAGTGGATCAGCTGTCAGGAGAGTGGATCAGCTGCCAGGATAGTGGATCAGCTGTGGATCAGCTGTCCTGATAGTGGATCAGCTGTCAGGATAGTGGATCAGCTGTCCTGATAGTGGATCAGTTGTCAGGATAGTGGATCAGCTGTCAGGATAGTGGATCAGCTGCCAGGATAGTGGATCAGCTGTCCTGATAGTGGATCAGCTGTCCTGATAGTGGATCAGCTGCCTTGATAGTGGGTCAGCTGCCAGGATAGTGGATCAGCTGCCAGGATAGTGGATCAGCTGTCAGGATAGTGGATCAGCTGCCCTGATAGTGGATCAGCTGTCCTGATAGTGGATCAGCTGCCAGGATAGTGGATCAGCTGCCTGGATAGTGGATCCGCTGTCAGGATAGTGGACCAGCTGTCAGGATAGTGGATCCGCTGTCAGGATAGTGGACCAGCTGTCAGGATGGTGGATCCGCTGTCAGGATAGTGGACCAGCTGTCAGGATAGTGGATCAGCTGTCAGGATAGTTGATCAGCTGCCAGGATAGTGGATCAGCTGCCCGGATAGTGGATCAGCTGTCAGGATAGTGGATCAGCTGCCAGGATAGTGGATCAGCTGTCAGGATAGTGGATCAGCTGTGGATCAACTCTCAGGATAGTGGATCAGCTGTCAGGATAGTGGATCAGCTCTCAGGATAGTGGATCAGCTGTCCTGATAGTGGATCAGCTGTCAGGATAGTGGATCAGCTGTCCTGATAGTGGATCAGCTGTCAGGATAGTGGATCAGCTGTCCTGATAGTGGATCAGCTGTCAGGATAGTGTGTCAGCTGCCAGGATAGTGGATCAGCTGCCAGGATAGTGGATCAGCTGTCAGGATAGTGGATCAGCTGTCAGG
>CM031616.1:72771347-72781347 GCA_018398815.1 Conus ventricosus
TTGTTTCTATTTAGACTAATATTGATTTTGTTGCTTGTTGTTATGACCTTAATATCCTCACCATTGTAAAGAATGACGACAGTAACTTTAAGTTTTTCAACGTCTAAGTTTTGCCAGCTAATTAGAATTCCTTTTAGAAGGACGTCACTAACGCCACAACCCATCCCTCTTTACATCTTTTAAGACAGAAATTTCAAATATTATTGTGAACGTGTCTCCTAATTTCATTTGTGGAAAGAACTGTAATTTTGTAGAAGCGTCCTTTAAAACCGTTTCTTTTCTGTGGAGGATGTACTGTTTATTCCCATACGGCGTTATTTCAATCTCTTTCCGACTATTGTCATCTGGCATAAGACTTACATGTAAAGGGCCAGAGTTGAATGCTTTTCTGAAACTTTTTTGACGGCCAAAAAATGTAAATGGGCTTATGAATTCAAATTTTATGTCCCATTCTAAATATGGTTCCAAGTGCCATTTGAGGTCAGGTTTTCGAACTATTTTATATTCATACTGGCCAACATTATTTGCCTCTAGATTGCGCAGTTGTTCTAGTTTAGGAAACTTTTTGTTGTCGCTAACCTCTTTGCGTTTATAATCACCATCTTTAGTGTACTCAAACCCATACAAAGCGCCTATCTCACCATTCTGTTCAAAGTCTGTAACGTCTGCAAGGTCTTTTAATTCTAAAGTTATACACCTCACAGGCGCTAATGTAACTCCTGATTCTTCTGGCCCACGCGACATTATTTTTTAGTACAGTTTATTATTTTATTTCCAAAACAATGTGTAGGTTATCACATTTTACGACTTTCCCGTTTTGTCTGCGATTTTTATATTAAATGATCCGACCCTCCCACAAACTAATCTTTTAAACTGTAAATTAGGGAATTGTATAATTTCATAATCGCAATATGCAGCTTTCCCTGATGGAAGAGCTCTTAAAACAGTTGAGGGCCTTCCATCATATAAGTTTTCATCAGTGCTCAGCTCATCCAAATGAACATAGAGTAATGAATGTAATGCAAGATCGAGCGGACTTTCCCCCTCATAAGTAGTTTTGTCTGGCGCAACTCTAAAACTATGAGTGTCCTGAGTGTCAGCTCTAAAGCCTAACATTTTAGCTAGCTCTTTATCAAAAAAGTAATTTGCTTCTTCAGGTTTGAATGTTAATATTGTTTTTAGATTTGCATTGTTAAGTTTGAGAGTGATGTCAAAGTTACTCAATGCTTCTTTTAGTGAGCAAAACCGTAATAACCATCAGGTATTGTTAACTGGCTAATTAAGTTTCTTCCCCGCCATATTTTCTAATCTTATTATTCTTCTTGGATTCACTTATATTAAACCATACGACTTTGTAAAATATTTCATGAAGTGCAACCATTTTGTCTCCGCAATCGTTATCAATAGCATGTTCTAAAAAACGAAGGACGGTCTTGAGTTGTTATTGTTACAAACATTTTTTAAAACAAATTAAAAATGAGTGCATTCAAATATACTGATGCAAAATATTCTGTTGGGCCGCACTACAATCTTAAAAATATAACAACTGACACCCTCGACATTTCTGTGACCAGACTGACGCCTTTCAAGTAAAGGTGAGTACTCCATTGGACTAATATATTAACCCCCTATTAAAAAAGACTACATCGCGAAGTGTGGTTTAGTCATCCGATGCAGTTTTATCAGAACCAGTTAAACTTTGCTGTGTTTTGTGCATCAACTGGGTGTGGAGTGTCGTATGCTGATCATCTAAATCATCCTGATTCTTTGGTGAGGTCAGTGTATAGATTTCATTTTTATTACACCTTCAGACGTATTTGACTGAACTGCAAGCACCATTACAAATGACAAACCGTTTAATCCATTCAGCAAACAGAATAGACAATTAAAGGGCTTTTAAAAGGGATCTGAAAACGAATTAAATTTTTTGGGGCAAGCAGATTTTAGAAAAAAAATTTTTTGGTTTTAATCATGGCTTGGGGCCCCCTTATTTTTGGGGGTGCACAGAAAGTTTTCTTTTGCCGGGCCCTTCCTTTTTACAATCTTTCTCTTCAGGCACAGCTTTTTCCCTTGGGTCCTAGAGCAAGGCATAAAACAGCATGGACAACTTTTATTTTAAGAATTTTAAAGGGCCTAAACAAAAGCAGGAATAAAACAAACAAAAATAACCGACTCTTTTCGACTTTGTTTGGTTTTTTGCAAAGGTTGCAAGCACAAACGGGGCGACCCTTAATTTGACCTTCTATGGTTTTGAGGCACAAAAACAATATTAGCAATTTTTAGAGGACGCCTTTAAATTCTACAGTTGATTTTTACCTTAAAAGGTTTTAAAAAAGGTCCCAAAATGTTTTAAAATTAGGGCAATCAAAATAGACTTTGTGGGGGCAGGGTTTTATACATGCTCCCTTTCCCTGCCCTAAAGCTCCAGAAGGAACAATAAAAAACTACAATAATGAAATCCTTGTGGCAGGCAATGAACAGAAGGTCGGAAAAAACCCAAAATTTTAAATTTTCGGGCCGAAATATTGCAAGCAGTAAAAAAACCCCCCAAGAAAAAGTCACCCAAAACCCCTGGGGCCCCAAAGCCCAAAAGACTTTTTAAAGGGACTACGAAAAAAAAACCCGACCAAAATATAAAAAAAGCCAGCATTGTTCTTGGTTTAAATTTTGGCCTGGATTACTTGGTCTTTATCTTACTAAAAAAACCCCAAACTTTTTTAGAGAATTTAATGCCCAAAGTCCCTCAGCCATAAAGCCAAATATTTTGGGCCTGCAGTAGACAAAACCCCCCAGCAAACCCCAAACCCCCCCCTAATTCCCGGGTTTTAAAGAGTCTATAGCTTTCCCGGCTAATTTTTTTAATAAATCCGCAAGAGGATCAAGTGTTTTTTTTTCCCCCATGATTTATAAGGTGGAGGCGATGGGGGGTTGAGGCCCCGGGGCCCCTTTGGACCACCGCCCCCCCCGTAATAGCCATCACCGGGTGTACTTATTGCAAATCCTAAGGCTGTTATAACGTTTAAATGTGACCCCTTTTGCTTTTCTAAACGTGTTTCTTTTTCTTTCTGCTAGTGTTGTGTCTTCTTTAAAATTTTTTGGATAGTTTCTTTATTCTGCTACTTGATTTCGAAAAAGGGTTCTCGGTTAGTAGACAAGCTTTGTTTTGGGTGATCTCTCTTGTTCAAGATTTTTTTTGTCTTTGGGTTTTTTCTTTTTTTAAATATCTTTCCCCTTAATTTGGGCTTTTCATCAGCCTCAAGAGTTTTTTCTTTTTCTCTTTTTATATGCTCATTAGAAAACCCCCGGGTTTTGCAAAATTGTTTTCTAATTCCCCTTCAAAACGGTTCTTAAAGTAGATAAAGGGCCCTCTAATTCTTGGGGGGGTTTTTGGGGCGGATGGGGTAGATAGTTTTTAATGCTTTTTTCTTGGGAAAAAAAACCGGTTTCTGTTTGCTTTAAACTTCCCCCGCTGTTTGACTTAAATCTTGAATTTCCCATGTTTTGTTTTTGGTTATCTGTTGGGATTTTTTTGTAGGGGGTTTTTTGGGGAAGTTTAGCAAACTGTTTCCCCTATTTTAATTTTGGTTTTTTGTAATGCCAAAGGGGATTTCGATCTTCCCCCCTAATTTTGTCTAATTGTATTTATGCCCACAAACTTTTATGAGTCTCGTTTTTGTAAGTGAACCCCGTTGTTCTCGGTTGGGGCCTTTTTTCAAACAAAATTTGGGCCCTTTTTTTTCTACTTTAAAATCAATAGGAAATTCGGGAGGGGTTTTTGACCTAAAAAATTTTGTAAAATGATTTAACCTTCCCTTTTGTTAATTTAGGTTTTTTCTGCTTTAATTTATACAGCCCCAAAGAGGGGCCCATGGTTTACCAAAGGAGTCATTTTTACTCATGCGTCCCAGGGTCTAAAACATCATAATCTTCTTCACCTTCAACGCCCCGCATGGTTTTTTAAAAAAAATTTAAATTTTTATTTTGTTTTATAAAAAAAGTCACAAAAATTTGGGCCCATTTTGACCCGGGCCCCCGAAGATTGGGAAAAAGCCCTTTGGGGTTTTAAGGGGAAAAAAACGGAAAAATTAAAAGTTCCAAATAATCCCTTTTTACTAATTTATGCGGTCAAATTCTTTCTGGTTAAATTTTCCCGGGCCTAGGGCGGATGAAATGATTGTGCCCGGGTCTGCGCGTCTTACTTTAAAATAGAACTTTCATCGAAACAGACCCAAAAAAGGACAGTTGTCCAGAATCTGGGGCGGGCAAACGTTAAGAAAATTTCTAAAAACTTTAGGGACAAAGAAATATTTTCTTTAAAATAAAGCAGACTTAAATTTTTAAAAACCCATTTTTTCTAGGCTTAAACCCGGGGGCGAAAAGGGGTGATCTTGCGTTTCAAGGGAATCGAAAAAGAAGAAGCACTAAAAAAAAGCAATGGGGGCCGCAGACGTAAAAACGGCAAAAGGGTTTTTAGCCGTTTAAATTATGCGTTTTGGAAACCGCCCTTTTTTATACCCCCAGATTTTGAGTTTTAAAGCGCTTTCCCAAATTTCAAGGAGCATTAAAGACGGGTTGGTTTTATGAACTTAAAATTTTTAAAGACCACAAATATGTTATTTATCTCAGACACCGAAAACAAAGTACAGATTTTACATTCGTTAGAGTTTGAAAACGTTAGCAACCCAAATTAGCGAGGATGATCAGCAAAAAATATCAGTCAAAAAATTTTTAAAAATATTACGAAAAGAGTGATTTTAAAAATTCTAAATATCCTAAAAGCAGGGCGACACTATATGGTTTCAGTTTTAGTGCCCGAAAACCCTTAAAGGTAAATTTTTTTGCTGTGTGAAAATGAAAGGGCCATTCGAAAGACATACGGGAAAAATTTATTAATCCCAAAAAAACAAAAGTGCAAGTCCAAAATTTAGGGTTTGTTTTCCCAACCAAAAATTCCCCTACGGGCCCTTTTAAAACCCTTTTCGGGATTTTGATGAATTTAAAAAAACTGTTTGGAGGCGGGGGTGTTTTAAAAAATCCGACGTTGACCTTGTGTCTAAAGGGTCTGCATTTTTCACCCCGTTTTTAGGCCCGATTTATTATTTAAAAACAATACGGTTTATGGATTGGGCCCAAGGTCAACAGAGGGGTAATCAGTTACATGGAACGGGGGGAAAAACTGTCAGAGACATAATAAACATTTTAAATTGATAAGAAAAAGATGGGCGTTAAAAACCCCTTACGGGTATTTTTTTTTTAAATATGAAAGCCCCAGCTGAATATTGAAAATAACAGAATTTAAAAAATATACAAAACTAATTATTTTTTTATTTTTATAAAAAAACATGTCTGTTAGCATTTTTCCCAGAAAATTTCCTACGCACCCGGGGTCGCCAAGAGAAAGGATTTGCCCCCCGGGATTTTAAAAAACCCTTTTGTTTAAACCCCAAAATTTCACAAAAGCAGGGAAGTATAGAGCAAGACCTTTCAAAAAAAAAAGCCCCAAAAACCCGACGAAAGGTATTCTGTGCCCTTTTAAAGCTGTTACCCCTTTTTTAAAACTGGAGCATCGACTTAAGTGCTTATCAGCAGGGAAAGAGTGTTGGGCCCCTTTTGGGAAAGGATAGGCGCCCCGGCTTTTCCCCTAGGGGGGTTTTTCTTTAGTTTTGGCGTGTGTTCATTAGCTGTAAATGCTGCTAGCAAAAAATTAAAACTAAAACTCCAAAAGCACACAGCTATAGTTCAACTAATAACAGCTAAACTTAGTTCCTTCAAGCTGATTATAAATAAAGCACTAGCTGACTCAAACATCACGGATGAAGAATTTAGTCGTTTACAGGCCGATTTTGATGACTACAAAAGACAAAAGTTTGATCTTCAAAGAAAGGCGAGGACAAGTTTTTCTCAACAGCCAACCCCGAGCAGATAAAAAAGGAATGCTTAAAAAAAGTAAACGAAACATTAAACTCTGTTCTAAACAGCTCACATTAACAACCCAAAGGGTGTTTATACTTTAGTTTATGAGTCCAAGCACAAAAAGACCATCGATATTGATTAATTATTTTTTTGATTTAAATAAATATTTTGAGTTAGAAAAGAAACTCAACATGGCTGAGATATATGAAGGACTGGACGAATTGTTTGAAGGAATGTTTAAGGAAGAGCGTTTGTCAAGAGCACTAAATGATATTGATTTAGAAGTCATTAATCCAGCAAACGTACAGGCAAGTGTTGCTCATGCTATTTCTCAAGTTCCGGGTAAACTAACAATAGACCCGCCAGTTAAAGTAATGTTAGCTGTTTTAATTGACTATGTAACAATAAATGAAGAAAATCTAGAAGTCTGGGTCTCGACTAAACAGCAGACTATTCTTTCTCATAATGACTTAACACCTGGTTGGGCAGACGAACTGCTTACACAGTTTGATGTGGCCGCTGAAGAAGCTAAAATGAGAGGCTCTGGCTGGTCAGAGGGCGAAGTCCTAGAGATCAGATTAAAACAGGCTAAGTAACAGCAATCAGCTTTGCCGAATCCTCAAAGCCTAGTTTGCCAAGATCTGCCGGTTTTATTTTTAACAAGCTTTTACCAAGCATCGTGTATCCTACACTTAGACCTCCAATAACAGCAGAATGGTATACTAGGTTGGCGACAGTTTTTTCGGTGCTCATTTAAAAAATAAAATAATTATAATTAATAAAAAAATGAACACCGATGATCTACTACAGCTACAGGGCAGCCTAAACCTTCCTGAACTTACAAATGACCAGGTTGATGACCAAGCTATTATGCCCAAAAAGGAAAGGCTGTATTCTTTGGCAGCATGTGGGAAAACAAAACAGTTCCTCGGAACTGAATTCAGCATAGAACAGATACAACAGATGTCGCCACAAGACATTATAAAGTATCATAACAGGTATGAGGCGCAGTTGGGGTCGAGAATGGTGAAAAGCGTCGGGCAAACGGTTCTTAGTTTGTACACTAAACTAGTCAGTAGATTTGCTCCCATTGATTCTGAACAAGATCTTACGTATGATTTAACGCAGGATCCAGTTTTAACAAAGTCATTAGAGTCTCTAAGCTGTGATCTGTATTACAGATTTGGAACATTGTTATCGCCGTTAATCATGGGATTAATTACTTTTAATCATATAGATTTTATTTCCCTTCAAAATGAACGAGCTGGAAAATCATCAGAACCAGAATCAGGAAACATTGAATCAGGTGGAGAAAGTAACCAAGCCAGAAAATCAGCAGAAAACACTGAATCAGGTGGGGACCAGTGAAAAGCATCCTCATCCTGGGCGTGTTAAAGCAGGAAAAAAATTAGCAGAGTGGAACAGACAAAAAAAATTAATGTTACAATCACAGAATATAACTCATAATGAAAACATAACACCGCCAACGCCAGAACAAGTTGATTCAATGCCAGCTATAAAAACTCCATGTGATTCAAGACCTACAGCACCAAAGTCTTCATGGAATATTGAACTTAAAACTGTTGTCATTTTTGGTGCTCTTGCTGCTGCTGGGGGCGGTTATTACGGTTATAAAATATATAAACAACGCTGGCAAAAACAAGAGCCCAAACAATCTCCACCGCTAAATACAGAAGCCGAACACAAAAGTATGCCAGAACCGCCAACAACAAAAGATAATTTTGATCCATTTAAAAATGCATTAATATTTTAAAAACTTAATTTAAATTTTTTTTGATAAAAATAGATCATGGCGTATTATAAAATGATAAAGTCAATAAATAAAGACATGGAGTCTATAAAAGACATTTCCATAGACCAGAATTGTAATCAATGTGGTTGCTTAGGATGTAAGAACTTCATTAAGATCTATGCTGACCGATTTCGCGCAGAGGACGCTGAGCAAGACATCCTTAGCGATGACGCGTTTTTTGAGGCGTGTGTGTACTATATTAGACATTTACTATTTAAGATAAAAACATAGATTGTATTGTTGTTGTTTTTTTTGATAATTATAAGATAACTTAAATAAGAACTTAGTTGTACTTAGAGGATGACTTAATTATGATCTTAGGTTGACTTGAGTAAAAACTTGAGGATGACTTGAGGACGACTTGAGTAAGAACTTAGAAGTGACTTGGGATGACTTGAGTAAGAACTTGAGGATGACTTGAGGATGACTTGAGGATGACTTGAGGATGACTTAAGTAAGAACTTGTGGATGACTTGAGGATGACTTGAGGATGACTTAAGTAAGAACTTGAGGATGACTTAAGTAAGAACTTGTGGATGACTTGAGTGTGCATGCGTGGGGTGGAGGTGGGGTGGGGTGGGGGGTGTGCATGCGTGGGGTGGGGGTGGGGTGGGGTGGGGGGTGTGCATGCGTGGGGTAGGACAAACACACAAACACCAACAAACAAACAAGAAGGGGAACTACTAGGGCCACTTCTTGCTTTGTGACTAAACAGGTTGTGTCCCGCTCGCAACCTCAATCAACTAGGTCAAGTGATCACATATGATCACTTGGCCTAGTTTGCCGCTGAGCTTTGCAGGTGCTGCCGCGCTAACGTCATTGGCGGCAGACTGAGCAAAATCCTTTCAACCACTTATAGAAATCTCGCTATTCAGAACTGCAAGCAAAAGAAATCGATCGCTATTCATAACTGCACCCTCTATTGAGAGGGGGCCAGCATTTCAATTTCAATAGGCTTTTTGAAAGTCATTGAATTGCCTGCGCGGCAAGCGGGGGAGGTATGGTTTCACTTCAGCGCACTCGTGTGTGTGTGTGTGTGTAAAGTCATGCTTAGTAGAGAACTATAATATGCCGCTTTTGGATTCGCCCGCCCGAGACCGGCCAAGGCCGGTTGAGAGCGGGTGAGCCAGAAGCGGCATATTATAGTTCTCTACAGATCAAATCTTTCATGAACAGCACTTGCAGACCATCGTAATCCAGCCAGGAAAACAGAACCCTTCTTATCGCCTGCTCTGACACACACAGAGACCTTTCGTCTGCTGATTCGGACCCATCAGTGAGACACGGCTGATTGTGGCGCTTCCCCTCCCACATGGAATGGAGGGAGAGACATCGCAGTCTGTACTTCTGTGACATTCTCACCATCAAGGGTTCAAACACAGAATCCAACGCCCCCCCCCCCCCCCAAAGCAGCTAGTGAAGGGTGGAAAAGGGAAAGGAGAAGAAAAGGCTATAAGGAAATAAATGGCTGAGAAAAAAAAATCATGATATAAAGGTATGAAATGGAGGCGGGGGGAGGGGGATCTTCGAGACTATGCTTGAGGATTGATTTACAGATACAATGGAGGTTATAAGGCGTCAACAATGGAGGTCACAAGGTGTCAACAATCACGGTGCTCAACTCTTCTGTTTCAAAACATCAGCACTGTCCGTCACGTACGGGTTGGCAGCTGCTAAGAATTGTGCAGAGCGGCCTTTATTTGGACCTCCACAGAGATGCAGTCTCCCACTGGTGCAATCTCCCACTGATTGACCGAACAATCACATGTTGAACAAATTAGAAGTGGGGGGGGGGGGGGGGGTGTGACAAGTGCAGGCTAACAATTTCTACGTCATTGAAATAACGACTTGGCAAAGATTAGTAAAAGAAAGAGAGAGAAAGAGAAAAAAAAAAGGTGTGGGGTGGGGGAGGGGGGGGGGGGGGTGTTGTGAGTGAACGAACACGGGAATGAAAATGGAGAGCGTCAGATAATAAACATAAACCACTGCACCAGCAGCATTTGGGGACTATTGTAGTTCATCTCGAAAACGGAACTATTCATATCGCCTGCTGAGAGGCCTTTCGTCCGCTGATTGGGACTCGTCAGTGAGACACGGCTGTGTGTGTGTGTGTGTGTGTGTGTGTGTGTGTGTGTGTGTGTGTGTGTGTGTGTGCGTGCGTGCGTGCGTGCGTGCGTGCGTGCGTGCGCGCGCGCGTAACAGTTCGACAAACAAGTACAAACGTACATGCACATTCAATTAATACACGGGCGTTTCTGACACAAACATGAAAAT
>CM031616.1:72788847-72809286 GCA_018398815.1 Conus ventricosus
ATTTCTCTTTTTCACTCATCTAATTTTTCAAAAAAATTTTTGGAGGGGGAGAGGGTTAAGAACGGTTAAAAAAAAAGGTGCTGACGAAACTGCATGCTGGCAAGGGATCAAAAGAAGAAAGAAACAAACAAACCAACACAAAGCAGAAAGAAAGGGAAGATGGGGGTGGGGAGGAAGGAGGGACAAGAAGGAGGGAAGAGAAGAACATCAACTTGGTACTTAAATGGTTTTCTGTCTGTAGTTCCTCCTCCTCCTTCTCGCCCCCCCCCCCCCCTCTCTCTCTCTCTCTCTCTCCTCTCTGTTGCTCCCAGTCAAGTCAAGTTTGTCCGTACGTGTTGCCCCCCACATCCCTACCCCATCCCCCTTCCCTTCCTTCCCCCCCCCCCCCCCTCCATCACTGTCCTCCGCCGGTCACACACCAAATCATAAGTTGACCCACGTCAGCATTTTGAGGCCTAGCGCGTGTTTCAGCCACCGTTTGACATCAAACTGATAACTGCTCAAAACAGCAACTCCCCCCGGCTCCCCACTCTCCCGCAATCATTTCACTTGTTTTAGGAGGATTTCCGCCGATGACATCATTCACAATCTTCAAATACATGACCTTCCCCTTTCGCTGACGTCACATTTTAGGCCTTTTCACTCACCCGTGCCCCCTGTCTATGCACCAGCTGGTTCCTCCCAAACAGTCCCCTTCCCTCCCAAATAGTCCCCTTCCCTCCCAAATAGTCCCCTTCCCTCCCACCAAATAGTCCCCTTCCCTCCCAAATAGTCCCCTTCCCTCCCACCAAATAGTCCCCTTCCCTCCCAAATAGTCCCCTTCCCTCCCACCAAATAGTCCCCTTCCCTCCCACCAAATAGTCCCCTTCCCTCCCACCAAATAGTCCCCTTCCCTCCCAAATAGTCCCCTTCCCTCCACCAAATAGTCCCCTTCCCTCCCAAATAGTCCCCTTCCTTCCCACCAAATAGTCCCCTTCCCTCCCACCAAATAGTCCCCTTCCCTCCCAAATAGTTCCCTTCCCTCCCAAATAGTCCCCTTCCCTCCCACCAAATAGTCCCCTTCCCTCCCAAATAGTCCCCTTCCCTCCCAAATAGTACCCTTCCCTCCCAAATAGTCCCCTTCCCTCCCACCAAATAGTCCCCTTCCCTCCCACCAAATAGTCCCCTTCCCTCCCAAATAGTCCCCTTCCCTCCCACCAAATAGTCCCCTTCCCTCCCAAATAGTCCCCTTCCCTCCCACCAAATAGTCCCCTTCCCTCCCACCAAATAGTCCCCTTCCCTCCCACCAAATAGTCCCCTTCCCTCCCAAATAGTCCCCTCCCTCCCACCAAATAGTCCCCTTCCCTCCCACCAAATAGTCCCCCTTCCCTCCCACCAAATAGTCCCCTTCCCTCCCAAATAGTCCCCTTCCCTCCCACCAAATAGTCCCCTTCCCTCCCAAATAGTCCCCTTCCCTCCCACCAAATAGCCCCCTTCCCTCCCACCAAATAGTCCCCTTCCCTCCCAAATAGTTCCCTTCCCTCCCAAATAGTCCCCTTCCCTCCCACCAAATAGTCCCCTTCCCTCCCAAATAGTCCCCTTCCCTCCCACCAAATAGTCCCCTTCCCTCCCAAATAGTCCCCTTCCCTCCCACCAAATAGTCCCCTTCCCTCCCAAATAGTCCCCTTCCCTCCCACCAAATAGTCCCCTTCCCTCCCACCAAATAGTACCCTTCCCTCCCACCAAATAGTCCCCTTCCCTCCCAAATAGTCCCATTCCCTCCCACCAAATAGTCCCCTTCCCTCCCACCAAATAGTCCCCTTCCCTCCCACCAAATAGTCCCCTTCCCTCCCACCAAATAGTCCCCTTCCCTCCCAAATAGTCACCTTTCCTCCCACCAAATAGTCCCCTTCCCTCCCAAATAGTCCCCTTCCTTCCCAAATAGTCCCCTTCCCTCCCACCAAATAGTTCCCTTCCCTCCCAAATAGTCCCCTTCCCTCCCACCAAATAGTTCCCTTCCCTCCCAAATTGTCCCCTTCCTCCCAAATAGTCCCCTTCCCTCCCACCAAATAGTCCCCTTCCCTCCCACCAAATAGTCATCTTTCCTCCCACCAAATAGTCCCCTTCCCTCCCACCAAATAGTTCCCTTCCCTCCCAAATAGTCCCCTTCCCTCCCAAATAGTCCCCTTCCCTCCCACCAAATAGTCCCCTTCCCTCCCACCAAATAGTCCCCTTCCCTCCCACCAAATAGTCACCTTCCCTCCAAAAATAGTCCCCTTCCCTCCCAAATAGTCCCCTTCCCTCCCACCAAATAGTCCCCTTCCCTCCCACCAAATAGTCCCCTTTCCTCCCACCAAATAGTCCCCTTCCCTCCCACCAAATAGTTCCCTTCCCTTCCAAATAGTCCCCTTCCCTCCCAAATAGTCCCCTTCCCTCCCACCAAATAGTCCCCTTCCCTCCCACCAAATAGTCACCTTCCCTCCCAAATAGTCCCCGTCCCTCCCAAAGAGTCCCCTTTCCTCCCAAATAGTCCCCTTGCCTCCCAAATAGTCCCCTTTCCTTTCATTCGTTCAGTCTGTTTGCTGGGAGTGTCACGGACAAAAAAAAAAAGAAAAACCGAATTCGTGGTCAGTCGCCCCCTTTTAAATTTGGACAAATCAACCAAAAAATTGGTTTCCCGGGCAGACGACTTCATGTGTCGCGTCACCCAAATTGGCACGGTGAGAGGCTTTTTATCCGTACGGAACGGCACGTCCCGCGCGATGAGTGGCTTGCCCACGCTCAATATTGGGCCCAGACGGTCTCGGGTTGGGGTCAGACTAATACAGTAATTTGCAAGACCAGCCCCCACAGTTAAGCCGACGTTGCCGTTGAAGTGGAAGGGGGAAGGTTTTGGGGGTGGGGGAAATCAAGCTTTTTTTAAAAAATGACCCATTGACCACCACAGAGGAAAGGTCGGTAGATGGACTTTGACGATTTGCATGCCCAATGGAATTAGAGGGGGGGGTAACCTGGGTACGGGCGGAAAAAATTTTGACCAATGGACTCCCCTTTTGACAGAAGGAAGGGGATAGAAACTAGGAGGGAGAGAACGAGAGAGAAAAAAAAAGAAAAAAAACAGAGGGGAGGGTTTTCGGGGGAGTAGGCTCTCACGAGAAAAGGCAGAGAGATGAGAGGGGAGTGAAGAGAACCGGTTCAAGCATTAGCCCCTTTAAAAGGGTCTGCAAGGGAAGGCCCAGGAATTGTGAGAGAGGAGAGTTGTAATTGATGAAGAAAAAAAAAAGAAAAAAAAAAAAAAAACCATGCCCTTTGATAGAGCGAAGAAGAGAGAGAGAAGAGTGCAATGCTTTAGTGCGGAAAGGGAAAGGAGAACAGACGAGCCTGGTAGTCATTGTTAAATTTAAACCGGGGGTTCGACCATCCTGGCGCGCCACTTTCATCGCAAAAACCCAGGCCCAACCCAAAACCCGACCGGGCCGCAGTCCAACCTGCCTTGCCAGCAGTCAAACCCCTGCCCGGGGCCAGCCCAAACCTGACCAGTGCCGGCGGTTTTGTTTTGAGGGTGTTTGTGAAAGTGACAGTGAAAAGAAAGAAAAAAAAAAGAAAAGGAAAATGATTCGTAAATAGTCTAAGATCCCCGGGCCAGGTAAAGTAAAATTTTTATACCCGGTTATTTATTTTTTGATAAAGGGGTTTTGTGAAGTTCAAGGAAAGGGGAAAATGTTTTATCTTGTTTGACTCCATTGCATTGGTTTTGTTTCCTGTTATGTTAGTAAAGTTATAGACTTTTGTGGTTTGATTTTTCGGGAAAGCTTATATAATGAGATTGTAAGCAGCTGTGAGTGTGTTTGGGTGTGCGCAGCCTTCCTCCCCTGAATACCCCGGGTGACAAATTTTTTGGGGAGCCCGCCCCGGATATTTTGGCCCATTTATTAAAATTTTTTTAACTTTCGAGGGAAGCGGGTGGGTTAAATATTGTTTAAACCCAAGACAAAGGTGTGTTTACTGTATTTCCAAAATAGTTTAAAAATAGCTTGGATTGCTTCCCGTGAATCAGGCTTGGCATTTTGCCCCGAGTCTTTTTTCGACAGATTGCCATAATTCGCTTATAGTTGGGGCAGGGCTAGCTCTTTTAAAAACTAATTGTTGTCCCAAACAAATTTATCTTCTGGATTGTGCTATTACGTCATCGGGCGGTAACCCCAGTTTGGGTGTCGAATAGTAAAATTTGTTAAAAAAAAGAGGGTAAATGGGGACGAAAAAGAACACCCCCATTTGAAAAACTTTTGAGCTCGCTCGTGTTTAGGGTACCGGGAGAAAAAGTTGCGAGCATTCGTTGAAACCCCCAAAAAAATGGGAAAAAGAGAAACAGCGGAAAGACGCCGTTCGCAGTAAAATGAGGAAAAGAAAAATTTAAAGGGTTAGGTAAAATAACGGCTAACGAAACGCAGGGGAAAAGAAAGAATAAGGATTCAGGTTGCACGCAGGAAAAAAAAAAAGATTTTGGGCCAAATTTGAGTTTTAGAGGTTGGGAAAAAGGGGACCCCGAGATGGGAGTTCAGTTTTCCAGTGACCCTGTGCGCAGTTATGCCCCCCCCACCAAAGTTACCAAAAATTTTCCCGAAAACGATCGATTTATGCGTACATCAGCGTTTTTAAAAAGTTTGCTCATCGGGTTGGGCCCTTTAGAAATTTGGGGATCATTTTGTCAGCGCTATTTATGGGTAAGGCATTACAGATTTTGACTTTCTTACCGCAGCACCATCTGATTTTTTGGTGTGAGGAGTCTTTTGAAAGGATTGACCCCACAGAGGAGGGGGTTTAGAAAGAAATTTGACAGCTAGTTACGCAGGTGAAATACCTCAGTTTGGGGACGTTTGATCGTATTTTGAGAAGTGGTTGAGTTGGTGGGACGAGAAAGGGTTCGCTGAATTTAAAGAGTGGTTTGAAAAACAGATTTTGTCAGGGTTTCAGTCCAGAGTTAAATTTTAAAATTTGAAAGAGAACGCCAGAGACGCGGGGGGTTGCTGAAGTTAGCAGGGTGTATGGGGGGCAGTTTGGGACTAGGTGCAGGGAAAAAGGTGCCAGGCACGGTGAGAAGATGCAAGGAGACAGGGGAATTTTTTTTGCAAAGTCGAAACCCCGTGGGGGGGCAGAAAGGGGGAAAAAGGGACAAAAGGTGTTTCATTTTTCACAAGAAGGGAATGTGGGAGGGAATGTCGCATGAGGTTCCAGAAGGCAGCAGCCTTGCAAGAGGTTGATAAGGGTCGCCAGGGGAAACGACCTGCAGTGGAACCAAAAGGGATCCAATCTGAAGAGGGTGGGGTGCGGCCTATGGCTCGTGCTGGACAGCAGTCAGTGTCAGGGATGGAGGGCACTAGGCTGAGTGGTTCATTACCAGTGGAAGAAGGGTGGATTGGCCAGCAGAGGGTGAAAGTGTTACGGGACACTGGTTGTTCATGTGGTGTAGTAAGAACAACGCTGGTCGAGGAAGGGGATTTGACAGGGCAAATCCAGACCTGTACTCTAATCGATGGCACTGAGAGGGAGTTCCAGTTGCTAAGATAGAAGTACGTACCCCTTACTTCTCAGGCGAGTTGTCTGCGCTGGTGATGGAGAAACCCTTTATGATTTGATCATTGGAAATATTCCAGGTGCAAGGGATCAGGGGATCCTGAGTTGTTGACTGCTACAGGGGCAGCAGTTCAAACACGGAGCAAGAAGGAGGAAAAGGTTGATAAACGTTAGTCGTTCCAGCAAGGAAGTCAGGCATAGATGTGTCGCCTGATGAGTTTAGGGCAGCGAGGAACAAGACCCTTCGCTCGTGGAAGTCTTGGGAGTGGCAAGAGGTGGAGAGGAAACAGGTGGTTAGAGGAGGTGAGACAGGGTAATTTGGTGAAAGGCGGGTTGTTTGCTACCGAAGTGTTCACAAGGGGAAGACAGGTAAGGTGCAACTCAGTTAGAGTTTACCAGCATGTTATCGTGACACTGTCATGTCGTGGGTCACGGCGTCGTTCATGGGGGTCATCTTCGGCACCGGCCAAAACAGACTGACGAATTTTGATGATTTTTCACTGGCCAGGGGCAATGCAGACATTAAAAGCGGTTTGCATTTCATGTGATGTGTGTCAAAAGGTCAGCACAAGAGGGGTGAAGAGGAAGGCGCCTTCTTAAACACCCCCTTTAATTGACACACATCAGGAGCGTGGCTGTTGATTGATTGGCCCATCTCGCCGGTTCCAAAGGTGGGCACAGGGTATCGAGTTCAGAACATCCCAGGTCGACAGAATGTAGGAGCTGACTATTTAAGCCGTGTTGTATAGCAAGCTGCAATAAGAGAAGCAGTCTTATCGGGGGTGCCATAGCTACTTTATACATAAAATGTGTTGATTTCAGTGAGATTAGGTGGATATGGGTTCATTTCCCATTTGGCTATGGTTCATATTTCTTTGTGGATATGTTCATGTAAATGTAGTTATGTTTGGAGCATGCAGGCGCTTGTCGTAGTAACGCACTGTTTGCGATAAGTGAGGATTGAGATTCCTCAGTGAGGTTTCATGGATCGTTGTCATATTAGATTGTGCTTTCATAGTAGTTGTGAAGAGAAGATGTGGCAAATCCGCAGGTAGGGGAATTGCATAGGTGCGCACAGAGTTTTATCAGAAAATGAATTAAAAATAAGGCAAAAGCGCACGTCAATGATAACCCATTGGGGTGATATTCACTAGTCATACATGCTTAAATTTGTAAACCGTTTGTTGTAAATTATTTTGCAAAACCTTGCACGGTAGCTGTGTTGTCAGCAAATTCGGTTGTCGTTGTTTTTGTACCGTTGTTTTGAGACAATGCTGAGAATAGTCTTTTGCAAGGGGGAAATTGTCACGGACAAAAAAAAAGAAAAACCGAATTCGTGGTCAGTCGCCAGCCAGTTCAATTGGACATAAGTCCAAACTCAAAATCCTGGTTTCCAGGCAGACGACTTCATGTGTCGCGTCAGCCAATTAGGCACGGTGAAGAGGCTATTTTTAGTCCGTCACGGAGACGGCACCGTCCCGCAGACAGACTGAGTGGCTTGACTGACGTCTCAATAGGTCTGGCCAGATGGATCTCACCGTCTGGGTCAGACTAATACAGCTAATTTGCAAGACCAGCGCCCACAGTTAAGCCAGACGTCGCTGGTTGAAGTAGGAAGGCGGAAGGTATTGTGTGGTGGGGGTGAAATCAAGCTAATTAATTAAATGACCCATTGACCACCACAGAGAGCAAGGCCGGTAGATGTGACTTTGACGATTTGCATGTCCAATGGAATTAGAGGGGAGGTAACCTCGGTACAGGCGGGAAAAATTCTGACCAATGGTACTCACCCTTTTGACAGATAGGAACGGGATAAGAAAGCTAGGAGGGAGAGAACGAGAGAGAAAAAAAAAGAAAAAGAACAGAGAGGGAGAGGTTCTGGGGAGTAGGCTCTGCACGAGAGAAGAGCAGAGAGATGAGAGGAGGAGTGAAGAGAAACCGAGTTCAAGCATTAGCACCATATAGTGTCTGCAGGGAAGGACTAAGGAGAAATGTGAGAGAGAGAGTTGCTAATTGATGAAGAGAAAAAAAAGAAAAGAAAAAAAGCAACCATGTCCATTTGATAGAGCAGACCAGAAGAGAGAGAGAGAGAGAGTGCAATGCGTTAGTGCAGGAAGGAAGAAAGGAGACAGATCGATCCCTGGTAGTCATTGTTCAATTTGAACCGGGGTTCGACCTCTACCTGGCAGCGCCACTTTCATCAGGCAGAACCACAGGCCAATGCCAGAAAACCTGACCAGTGCCAGCAGTCCAACCTGACCAGTGCCAGCGGTCTAACCTGACCAGTGCCAGCAGTCCAACCTGACCAGTGCCGGCGGTTGTGTTGTGACTGGTGTTTGTGAAAGTGACAGTGAAAAGAAAAAAAAAAAAAGAAAAGGAAAGACAGTGTTCGTAAATAGTCTAAGATCACCGGGCCCAGGTAAAGTAGAAATCTATTTATACCCGGGTTAGTTATGATGATTTAGATAAATGGTTTTGTGAAGTTCAAGGAAAGAGAGAATGTTTTATCTTGTTTGACTCCATGCGCATTGATGTTTGTTTCCATGATTATGTGTAGTAAAGTTATAGACTTTACTAGTGGTTTGATTTGACGAATGCATGATTATGAATGAGATTGTAAGCAAGCTGTGAGTGTGTTTGGGCTGTGTGCTAGTCCTTCCTCCACTGACATACCCCGAGGTTGACAATTATTGGCGAGCCTGCCAGTATATTCTGGCCCATTAATTTTATTATAATTGTTCAACTTCTCAGAGAGGAAGCTGGGTGGGATTCAAGTATTGTAATCCTAAGACAAGGTAGTGTCTTACTGTATGTTTCCAAGATAGTTAAATACTAGGCTTGGCATTGCTTCCAAGATAGTTAACACTAGGCTTGGCATTTCAGCCCCAGAGTACTTATTTCGCACATATTGCCTATAATTCGCTCTCATAGTTGGGTCAGGCTAGGCGTCTTATAAAAATAATTACGTTGTCCCAAGCTAATATTATCATTCATAGGATTGTGCTATTACGTCACTCGTGTCGGTAAACCACATTTGGCTGTCGTAGTAGTAAAAATCTTGTTCAAAAAAAAAGAAGGATATAATGGCGGATGAAAAGAACACCCCTATTGAACAACTTGTGAGCGTCGCTCGTGATTTAGGCTACTCGGGAGAAGAGTTGCGAGCATTCGTTGAAACCCAACAAAAGATGAAAGAGATGAGCGAGCGGAAGACGCCGGTTGTCGCAGTAGAAATGCAGGAAACAGAAAGATTAAGGATTCAGGCTAACAATAATCAGGCTAACGAAACGCAGGAAACAGAAAGAATAAGGATTCAGGCTAACGCAACGCAGGAAACAGAAAGATTAAGGATCCAATTAGAGTTAGAGAGAGTGAGAATACAGAGGGAGACCACGATGATGGTAGTTCAGTTTCCAGTGACCCTGTGCGCAGTTATGCCCCCCACCAAAGTTACCAAATTCTCTGAAGGAACAGATTCGATTGATGCGTACTTTCAGTCGTTTGGAAACGTTTGCTACTAGTCAGGGTTGGCCTTCAGAAGAGTGGGCAGTCATTTTGTCAGCGCTATTGACGGGTAAGGCATTACAGATTTTCACTGCGTTACCAGCAGACACCCGATCTGATTTTGGTGCTGTGAAGGAGTCTTTGATGAAGGGATTTGACCTCAAGAGGAGGAGTTTAGAAAGAAATTTCGATCAGCTAGATTACAAGCAGGTGAAACGTACACTCAGTTTGGTGCACGTTTAGATCAGTATTTTGAGAAGTGGTTAGAGTTGAGTGGTACGAGGAAGGAGTTCGCTGAATTGAAAGAGCTGGTTATGAAAGAACAGATTTTGTCAGGTTGCAGTCCAGAGTTAATTATACATTTGAAAGAGAGACAGCCAGAGACAGCAGGGGAGTTGCTGAAGTTAGCAGAGGTGTATAGGGAGGCACGTTTGGGCACTAAGGTGCAGGAGAAACAGGTGCCAGGCACAGGTGAGAAGAGTGCAAGGAGACTAGGGGGTTTTCTGCAAAGTCTGCAAACCCAGTGGTGGGGCAGAAAGGAGGACAAAGGGACAATAGGTGTTTCATTTGTCACAAGAAGGGACATGTGGCGAGGGAATGTCGCATGAGGTTCCAGAAGGCAGCAGCCTTGCAAGAGGTTGATAAGGGTCGCCAGGGGAAACGACCTGCAGTGGAACCAAAAGGGACCCAATCTGAAGAGGGTGGAGTGGGGCCTATGGCTTGTGCTGGACAGCAGTCAGTGTCAGGGATTGGAGGGCACTAGGCTGAGGGGTTTTCATTACCAGTGGAAGAAGGGTGGATTGGCCAGCAGAGGGTGAAAGTGTTATGGGACACTGGTTGTTCATGTGGTGTAGTAAGAACAACGCTGGTCGAGGAAGGGGATTTGACAGGGCAAATCCAGACCTGTACTCTAATCGATGGCACTGAGAGGGAGTTCCCAGTTGCTAAGATAGAAGTACGTCCCCCTTTTACTTCTCAGGCGAGTTGTCTGCGCTGGTGATGGAGAAACCCCTTTATGATTTGATCATTGGAAATATTCCAGGTGCAAGGGATCCAGGGGATCCTGAGTTGTTGACTGCTACGGGGGCAGCAGTTCAAACACGGAGCAAGAAGGAGGAAAAGGTTGATAAACCGTTAGTCATTCCAGCAAGGAAGTCAGGATAGATGTGTCGCCTGATGAGTTTAGGGCAGCGCAGGAACAAGACCCTCCGCTCGTGAAGTCTTGGGAGTTGGCAAGAGGTGGAGAGAAACAGGTGGTTAGAGGAGGTGAGACAGAATTTCTGGTGAAAGGCGGGTTTGTTGTACCGAGTGTTCACCCAAGGGGAAGACAGGTAAGGTGACAACTCAGTTAGAGGTACCAGCATGTTATCGTGACACTGTCATGTCAGTGGGTCACGAGTCGCTCATGGCGGGTCATCTCGGCACCGGCAAAACAGCTGACCGAATCTTTGATGATTTTCACTGGCCAGGGGCAATGGCAGACATAAAGCGGTTCTGCATGTCATGTGATGTGTGTCAAAGGTCAGCCACAAGAGGGGTGAAGAGGAAGGCGCCTCTTAAACATCCCCCTTTAATTGACACACCCTTCAGGAGAGTGGCTGTTGATCTGATTGGCCCAATCTCGCCCGGTTCCAAAGGTGGGCACAGGTATCGAGTTCAGTACATCCCAGGTCGACAGAAATGTAGGAGCTGACTATTTAAGCCATGTAGTCTAGCAAGCGCAACTCAGAGGAAGTCAGTCATATCCGGGGTGCATAGCTACTTTATAAATAAAATGTGTTGATTTCAGTGAGATTGAGTGGATATGGGTTCATTCCCCTTTGGCTATGGTTCATATTTTCTTTGTGAGACTTGTTCAAAGTAAATGTAGTTATGTTTGGAGCATACAGTCGCTTGTGTAGTAACGCACTGTTTGTGATAAGTGAGGATTGAGATTCCTCAGTGAGGTGTCATGGATCGTTGTCATATTAGATTGTGCTTTCATAGTAGTTGTGAAGAGAAGATGTGGCAAATCCGCAGGTAGGGAATTGCATAGGTGCGCACAGAGTTTATCAAAAATGAATTGAAATAAGGCAAAAGCGCACGTCAATGAAAAACCCATTGGGGTGATATTCACTAGTCATACATGCTTATAATTTGTAACCGTTTGTTGTAAATTATTTTGCAAACCTTGCACGTGTAGCTGTGTTGTCAGCAAATTCGGTTGTCGTTGTTTTTGTACCGTTGTTTTGAGACAATGCTGAGCATAGTCTTTTGCAAGGGGGAAATTGTCACGGACAAAAAAAAAGAAAAAACCGAATTTTGTGGTCAGTCGCCAGCCAGTTCAATTGGACAAAGTCCAAACTCAGACATCCTGGTTTCCAGGCAGACGACTTCATGTGTCGCGTCAGCCAATTAGGCACGGCGAAGAGGCTATTTTTAGTCCGTCACGGAGACGGCACCGTCCCGCAGACAGACTGAGTGGCTTGACCGACGTCTCAATAGGTCTGGCCAGACGGATCTCGGCATCTGGGTCAGACTAATACAGCTAATTTGCAAGACAGCGCCCACAGTTAAGCCAGACGTCGCCGGTTGAAGTAGGAAGGCGGAAGGGATTGTGTGGTGGGGGTGAAATCAAGCTAATTAATTAAATGACCCATTGACCACCACAGAGAGCAAGGCCGGTAGATGTGACTTTGACGATTTGCATGTCCAATGGAATTAGAGGGGAGGTAACCTCGGTACAAGGCGGGAAAAATTCTGACCAATGGTACTCACCCTTTGACAGATAGGAACGGGATAAGAAAGCTAGGAGGGAGAGAACGAGAGAGAGAAAAAAGAAAAAGAACAGAGAGGGAGAGGTTCTGGGGAGTAGGCTCTGCACGAGAGAAGAGCAGAGAGATGAGAGGAGGAGTGAAGAGAACCGAGTTCAAGCATTAGCACCATATAGAGTCTGCAGGGGAAGGACTAAGGAGAAATGTGAGAGAGAGAGAGTTGCTAATTGATGAAGAGAAAAAAAAGAAAAGAAAAAAAGCAACCATGTCCATTTGATAGAGCAGACCAGAAGAGAGAGAGAGGAGTGCAATGCGTTAGTGCAAAGGAAAGGAGAAAGGAGAACAGATCGATGCCTGGTAGTCATTGTTCAATTTGAACCGGGGTTCGACCTCATACCTGGCAGCGCCACTTTCATCAGGCAGAACCACAGGCCAACGCCAGAAACCTGACCAGTGCCAGCAGTCCAACCTGACCAGCGCCAGCGATCTAACCTGACCAGTGCCAGCAGTCCAACCTGACCAGTGCCGGCGGTTGTGTTGTGACTGGTGTTTGTGAAAGTGACAGTGAAAAAAAAGAAAAAAAAAGAAAAGGAAAGACAGTGATTCGTAAATAGTCTAAGATCACCTGGCCAGGTAAAGTAGAAATCTATTTATACCCGGGTTAGTTATGATGATTTAGATAAATGGTTTTGTGAAGTTCAAGGAAAGAGAGAATGTTTTATCTTGTTTGACTCCATGCGCATTGATGTTTGTTTCCATGATTATGTGTAGTAAAGTTATAGACTTTTCTAGTGGTTTGATTTGACGAATGCATGATATATGAATGAGATTGTAAGCAAGCTGTGAGTGTGTTTGGGCTGTGCGCTAGTCCTTCCTCCACTGACATACCCCGAGGTTGACAGGGAGACACCTGGTACTTACCCTGACAGGCATTGGAAAGAAGAGAAGGTCAATCCATTTTCAGACATAATTTAAAAAATAAAAAACAACTCAAACGATCTAATTGTGCTTCTCTATAAATAGTCGACTCCTTTCGCTAGGCCTTGGCGCATTCATTTGTGGTGTGCAGCCGCACCCCAAACCCATCAGTCATCTCTCTCCGCCTCTGGTTTTCCTCGTCACTCCACTGCACGTTCAGTCAGTCGGTCGGTCGGTACGCCGCCGCCGCTGCCGTTTCCCGCGGGATGGTGAATGATGGGAAAGGATGTGGAACAGGTGGAAACTTCTATGATGACGATGGAAATGGGGAGAAAAAAAAAACCCCGGGCAGGTCTCTCTCTCTCTCTCTCTCTCTCTCTCTCTCTTCTCTCTCTCTCTCTCTCTCTCTCTCTCTCTCTGTTTATTTGTGTATCTGTCTGCCTATCTCTTTCTCTCTCTCTCTCATTCCTCTTTTCTCTTCCTATCTCACTCTCACTCCCTCTCTCTCTCTCCCCCTCCTCCCTCACCTTCTCTCTTCCCTCCTCCTCTCTCTCCCCCACCTCTCTCTTCCTCACTCTATCTCCCTCCCTCTCTCTTCCTCCCCTCACTCTCTCTCTCTCTTCCTCCCTCTCTCTCTTTCTTCCCCCTCTCTTCCCTCGCCCCTCTTCCCCCCTCCCTTCCCCCTCTCTCTCCCTCCCTTCCTTCTGTCTCTCTCATTCCCTCTCTCTTTCAAAGAACTGAAGTGGTTCAGATCTCTGTCTGTTTACCTCTTACCTACTCCTCCCCCCCCCCCCCCGCCCCCAAGCACTCCCACCCCCCACCCCCCTCCTTCATCACCCCTTCGACCAACTGGAAAAAGCTTTCAAGGGAGGGCTTTCAGCCTTTTTCCCCTCAAAGACAGGGCGGACAGAGAGGAATCCAGCATGAGTAGGGACCTAAGCAGACCTACGCCGGAGAGTCAACACCAGATCTCTACTTGGCCTTACGCCACATTTAGGATTTGGCACTAAATCACTAGAAAAACCCTTGTAAGCGTTTTGAGGGCTACGGTCAGTTTCAACCACATTTAATGTTACACTGAGAACTGATCAACAGAACAACTCCCTGTAATTATTCCCTTTTATTTATTTATTTTATTTATTTTATTTATTTATTTATTTATTTATTTATTATTTTTTTTTGGGGGGGGGGGGGGGGGGGGGGGGATTTCAACCGATGAAATCACAATCAATCTACAAATACATGACCTTCCCCTTTGTTGACGTCACATTTCAGGCCGTTGCACTCACCCCTGACTTTATCTTTGCGCCAAGCGGTAGTCCCATTCTTTTCATTTTCATCTGACTGCTTGGAAGCCCCTGGCTTGTACCCTGCTGGCCGCATGAAAGGAAACGAGGAGAATCCACTTTCAGACACACACAAAATTCTCAAAAAAAACTCATTGCGCCAGTCTATAAATACTCGGCGCGTTCATTTTTGGTGTGTAGCCTTTCTCCTCGTCGCCGTGTCTCCAGTGTTGGAACAGATGGGGAAAAGAGAGTTTGGTCCTTCATTAAACGTTTCAGCGGTCAGTCAGTAGGGTTTGTTTTGTCGGCATGGAGGATCTTATTATTACAGGCATGAAGATCAAGGAAGCAAAAACATATCACTGAAAGCAAAGTGGGCATGACACCTGAAGATAGGCAAAACAGACAGACAATCATATCACTGAAAACAAAGTGGGCATGACACCTGAAGATAGGCAAAACAGACAGACAATCATATCACTGAAAACAAACATGACACCTGAAGATCATGCAGGCAAAACAGACAGACAATCATATCACTGAAAACAAAGTGGGCATGACACCTGAAGATAGGCAAAACAGACAGACAATCATATCACTGAAAACAAACATGACACCTGAAGATCATGCAGGCAAAACAGACAGACAATCATATCACTGAAAACAAAGTGGGCATGACACCTGAAGATCATGCAGGCAAAACAGACAGACAATCATATCACTGAAAACAAACATGACACCTGAAGATCATGCAGGCAAAACAGACAAACAATCATATCACTGAAAACAAACATGACACCTGAAGATCATGCAGGCAAAACAGACAAACAATCATATCACTGAAAACAAACATGACACCTGAAGATCATGCAGGCAAAACAGACAGACAATCATATCACTGAAAACAAACATGACACCTGAAGATCATGCAGGCAAAACAGACAAACAATCAAGAGGGGATGAAAGTTGGAGAGAGAGAGAGGGGGGGGGGGGGGGGATGGGGATCGGATGAGGGTGGAGGTGACAGGCGTGTATGTGATGTGTTGTGTTGTGTTGTGGTGTGGTGTGGTGTGGTGTGGTGTGGTGTGGTGTGTTGTGTTGTGTTGTGTTGTGTTGTGGTGTGGTGTGGTGTGGTGTGGTGTGGTGTGGTGTGGTTGTGGTGTGTTGTGTTGTGGTGTGTTGTGGTGTGGTGTGGTGTGGTGTGGTGTGGTGTGGTGTGGTGTGGTATGGTGTGGTGTGATATAGTGTGGTGTGTATGTGTGTGTGTGTGAGAGAGAGACAGAGAGACAGAGAGAGAGAGAGAGACAGAGACAGACAGAGAGAGAGAGAGAGAGAGAGAGAGAGAGAGAGAGAGAGAGAGAGAGAGAGAGAGAGAGAGAGAGAGAGAGAGAGGGATAAGAGGAGGCGAAGGGGAGAAGAAGGAAAGAAGCGATTATTGCCATGGTAAAGAGCTCAGGAGTTGGTGTCCTGCATGTTCTTTGGATCAGAACAGGTGGGCCTGAACATCACAGGAGAAACTCCGTGCGGCGTCTCCTTTGCCGGGTGGCTGGATGGCGATTTGGTCTAACACTGTTCCCCCCCAGAGGACTGCGTGGCTGCGGCTGCAGCAAGACTGACTAGGATGGGGCAGTATGCGGACACAGTGGTGGACAGGAACGGCATGGTAATAATTCTCCCGACTGGACAAGGCTGACGAAACTAAAACATGATCGTTTCATCACCAAGCTGCGTCGTAATAATGATTACACGATACAGGCAACATCAAGCTCTTTTTCAAAAATATAAAAAAAAAAAGAAGAACAAAAAAAAAAGAAAAGAAAAACGCCTTACCAATCCAGAAGGTCTAGCGTTGTTTAGTCTTTTTTTTTATTTTTAAATTTATTTATTTATCGCTTTATGTAAAGCTATTCGTATGGCACAAAGGATGTTTTGCTACACAAGTTAAGTATTTGTTACTAATATTTGACATATTCTTCGTAAAGGACTGTAGATGTTTTGCTATACAGGCTAAGTATTCGTTATTACTGTTGAACATATTCTTCGTAAAGCACTGTAGATGTTTTGCTATACAGGCTAAGTATTCGTTATTACTGTTGAACATATTCTTCGTATAGCACCGTAGATGTTTGGCTATTCAGGTTAAGTACTCATAACTATTAAACATAATCTTCATATAGTACCGTAGACGTTTTGCTACTCAAGCCAAATACCCATTATTACTATTCAATAATGATCTTCGTATAGTACCGTAGATGTTTTGCTATTCAAGCAAAGTACCCATTATTACCTTTAAACGCGTGGAAATCGGTAACAAGGACGCTTGGAAGAACACTTGTTTTGCAAACACTCTTCACAGAACACACAGAGCAAAAGACCTCCACAAAATATGCAGAGCAAAAAACATCTCTCTCTCTCTCTCTCTCTCTCTGTTCATGCCCACATGGCTTAAAGGGATAACAAGTCTAAAATACGACATCTGTGGTGAAAGCTCATTGGCTGGCTGTCGTTTGGCCGGAAAGGTCAGCACCTGCATCTTTTCACCGGAATGTGAACTAAACGAGCCCAAATCGACAGGTAAGCGGGTGGTTGTTAGGAGCCAATGACGGTTGATGAGCATTCGTTCTTGGCCTTTCTTTCTTTCTTCCTTTCTTCCATTCTATCTTTTTTCTTTCTTTCTTTCTTCCTTTCTGTCTTTTTTCTTTCTTCCTTCCTTTCTTTTTTTTCCCCTTCCTCTCTCCCTTCTTTCTTCTCTTGCTTTCGTTCTCTTTCATCCAGTCTTTCTTTCTTCCTTGTTTCTTTCATTCATTTTTTTTAAAATCTTTCTTCCTTCCTTTCTTTTTTCTTTCTCCCCTTCTTTCTTTTCTTTCTTTCTTCTTTTGATTCATTCTTTCTTTCTTTCTTCCATTTTTTCTCTCTCCCCTTCTTTCTTTTCTTTCTTTCTTTCTGGCTTCGTTTCTTTCTTTCTTTCTTTCTTTCTTTCTTCCTTCCTTTCTCTCTTTCTTCCTTCCTTCCTTCTACTTTTTAAATTGTTACTTTCTATAACGAACGTCCACGAAAAACTCGCAGTCACAGTGTGCGTGCGTGCGTGCGTGCGTGCGTGCGTGCGTGCGTGCGCGCGCGGGCGGGCGCGCGCGCGCATGTGCGTGTCTGCCTGTTTAGAGTTATATGTACATGCCATGCGGATCAACTGGGCGGACGGGTCGGGACCTGCATCTCTTCACCGGAATGTAAACCAAACGAGCCCAAATCTGTAAGTAAGCGGGTGCCTGTTACGATCCAATGAAGGAGTAATGAGTGTACTTTTTTGTCTTATTCTTTCTAATTGTTTCTTTCTGTCTGTCTGGGTTTTTAAAAAAAATCTTTCTTCCTTTCTTTACTCCTTTTTTCTTCTTTCTTTCTTCCTTCCTTTCTTTCTTTTTTTTCTTTTGTTCTCCCCCCCCCCCTTTTTTTATTCCTGTCTTTACTTCGTTCTTTTTCTCTTCCTTTCTTTCTTTCATTCTTTCTTTTTCTTTAAATTTCTTTTTTCTTTCTTCCTATATTTCTTTCTTTATTTATTTCTTCCTTTATTCATTTCTTTCTTCCTCTATTCCTTTTCTTTCTTTCTTTCTTTCTTTCTTTCTTTCTTTCTTTTTTCCTTCCTTCCTTTCTTCTCTTTTTAAAATTCTGTCCTTCTTTAACAAACGTTAAACAAAAACTGGCAGTCACAGTATGTGCGTTTGCCTGTTCTGAGTTGCACGTACATATCTCGTGGATCGAGCAGATTTTTCATCGTTACTGAAAACTCTAACACAGTTTGCTCGTATGTCACTTTTTTTTTCAATTCAGGTTATTGCATGCAAAGTACTGTGTTCTATATGAAGTGTATGAATGTCTACATACAAGGGGGGGGGGGGGGGGGGGGGGGGGGGGGGCGAATTCGAAGAAGTTGGATTACAGAAATTCTCTTGTCATTGCTACAATGTAGAATGGTGTATGATAATCTTTAACAACATAGATATTGATTGCAAGTTGCATTTAGGTTCCACAGAAACGTGTGTCTTTTCTGTGGAAAAAGATAGTGTCATCGTAACGAGTCACTGTGTGGATTTTGTCAAATCCTCGAAATGTTAGAGTCCATCCGAAAAAATGTCATGGCTGAAAACGACAGGGTTCAGTGAGCTACGTGTGATATGTGACTGCGTGTATCTAAGGGGAATAACCCCTCAAAGGAGACCAATTACAACAGTGTAGTCGGGGGTAACAGTCTAATGTAGTATATAGCCAAACATACACCTCTACGGATGGAAGGGGTGGGTGGACCACTGATAGTAAGCCTAACTTACGTGCTGCAGAATCGCACATCTCTTTAAAGCCGTTGTCCTGGGTGAAGCGGACATGGCTCAAATCCTCGATACGTTCAATCCTATAATGGGAGTCAGCCTACACTTTGGTGAACTTTGAAAGAGAGAAAAGCTCAGTTGGGCTTGATAGTAACGTTGGGTCATTTCTGTTTGGCGATGAGAGCAGAATCCTTCATAAGAACAACACAGGGGAAAGAACCGCGTATAATGTGACCCGGATGTGGGGCCTGCAATCTATTGTTAGGTTTTTTCTCCTGCTATCTGTTGTTAGCTTTTTCTCCTGCTATCTGTTGTTAGTTCTCCTGCTATCTGTTGTTAGCTTTTTCTCCTGCTATCTGTTGTTAGCTTTTTTCTCCTGCTATCTATTGTTAGCTTTTTTCTCCTGCTGTCTGTTGTTAACTTTGTTTTCTCCTGCTATCTGTTGTTAGCTTTTTTTCTCCTGCTATCTATTGTTAGCTTTTTTCTCCTGCTGTCTGTTGTTAGCTTTTTATCTCCTGCTGTCTGTTGTTAGCTTTTTTCTCCTGCTGTCTGTTGTTAGCTTTTTTCTCCTGCTAGCTGTTGTTGATTTTTTTTTCTCCTGCTGTCTGTTGTTAGCTTTTTCCTCCTGCTGTCTGTTGTTAGCTTTTCTCCTCCTGCTGTCTGTTGTTAGCTTTTTTTCTCCTGCTGTCTGTTGTAAGCTTTTTTCTCCTCCTGTCTGTTGTTAACTTTGTTCTCCTGCTGGACTATTGTTAGCTTTTATTCTCCTGCTGTCTGTTGTTAGCTTTTTTCTCCTCCTGTCTGTTGTTAACTTTTTTCTTCTGCTGACTATTGTTAGCTTTTTTCTCCTGCTGACTATTGTTAGCTTTATTCTCTGCTGACTATCGTTAGCTTTTTTTCTTCTGCTGACTATTGTTAGCTTTTTCCTCCTGCTGACTACTGTTAGCTTTTTTCCCCTGCTGACTATTGTTAGCTTTTTTTCCCCTGCTGACTATTGTTAGCTTTTTTCTTCTGCTGACTATTGTTAGCTTTCCCCCCTGCTGACTATTGTTAGCTTTTTTTCTCCTGCTGACGCTGACTATTGTTAGCTTTTTTCTTCTGCTGACTATTGTTAGCTTTTTTCCCTGCTGACTATTGTTAGCTTTTTTCTATTGTTAGCTTTTTTCCCCCGCTGACTATTGTTAGCTTTTTTCCCCTGCTGACTATTGTTGGCTTTTTTCCCCTGCTGATATTGTTAGCTTTTCCTCCTGCTGACAATTGTTAGCTTTTTTTTCCCTTGCTGACTATTGTTAGCTTTTTCCCCTGCTGACTATTGTTAGCTTTTTTCTCCTGCTGACTATTGTTAGCTTTTTTTCTCCTGCTGACTACTGTTAGCTTTTTTTTTCTCACTTTTCGCTGAACGCTGAACGCTGGCTGTTTGGTTCATTGAGGCTTAACGCCCGCGGCCACCTCCCATGATTCGTCAGGCAGGGGTATGTCCATGCCAGGAGATCGGAGGAAAGGGGACTTGTCTCACACTACACACACCTGAACCACTAGAACGACAACATGTTATAGATGGACAGCAATGAATTAAAATGGCAGATTCTAGTTGAACACCACAGGGGGATTCAAACTCGCAACGTCTCACAGTGAATTCAGAGCTTGGACCACTGATCCAAGAGGACCCCTTGTCAGTCGACTGAACACTGAAGTATTGACATTTTGTTTGTGTGTGGATGGGGTCTTGTTACCATGTGTGTGTGTGTGTGTGTGTGTGTGTGTGTGTGTGTTGTGTGTGTGTGTGTGGGGTGTTTGTGTGTGTGTGTGTGCGCGCGCGCGCGCGTGTGTGTGTGTGTGTGTGTGTGTGTGTGTGTGTGTGTGTGTGTGTGTGTGTGTGTGTGTGTGTGTGTGTGTGTGCGCGTGCGCGCGCGTGCGAGCGTGCGTGCTTGCGAGCGTGCATGCGTGTGTGTGTGTGTGTGTGTGTGTGTGTGTGTGTGTGTGTGTGTGTGTGTGTGTGTGTGTGTGTGTGTGTGTGTAGATAGGGAAAGGGGGGTGGAAGTCCTTACTGTCAGTGGTTCAACAGGTAAGAAGTTCCTGGCCACAGCAAGAAATTTTATAAATTTGGCA
>CM031616.1:72809386-72816886 GCA_018398815.1 Conus ventricosus
AAAACGTGCGGAAGCCAGGCAGACAGACAATCAGACAGAGAAGAAGAAGAAGGAGAGAGGAGAGAGAAGAGAGAGAGAGAGAGAGAGAGAGAGAGAGAGATGCACACATGTTCATAAATAAATGCATGTACAGAGAAGAGAGAGAGAGAGAGAGAGAGAGAGAGACAGACAGACAGACAGACAGACAGACAGACAGACAGACAAACAGACAGACAATAGACAGACAGAAAGAGTGAACGTTTTACTTGAGGATGAGAATTTAAGTTAGTGTCAGTCTTCCCATCTCTCTCTCTCTCTCTCTCTCTCTCTCTCTCTCTCTCTCTCTCTCTCTCTCTCTCTCTCTCTCTCTCTCTCTCTCTCTCTCCTCTTAAACACAAATAATACAACAGCAGATAACAGCTGTACAACCAATCAAGACGAAAAACCTGTGATTATAATAATTAGTAGAAGAAGAAGAAGAAGAAGAAGAAGAGAAGAAGAAGAAGAAGAAGAAGAAGAAGAAGAAGAGGAAGAGGAGGAGGAGGAGGAGGAGAAGGAGGAGGAGGAGAAGGAGGAAGAGGAGGAGAAGGAAGAGAAGAAGAAGAAAAAAAAGAAGAAGGAGGAGGAGGAGGAGGAGGAGGAGGAGGAGGAGGACAAGGAGGAGGAGGAGAAGGAGGAAGAGGAGGAGAAGGAAGAGAAGAAGAAGAAAAAAAAGGAGGAGGAGGAGGAGGAGAGAAGGAGAGAAGAAGAGAAGAAGAAAGAAGAAGAAGAAGAAGATAGAAGAAGAAGAAAAGAAAAGAAAGAAAGAAAGAAAGAAGAAAGAAAGAAAGAAAGAAGAAAGAAAGAAAGAAAGAAGAAGAATGTACCTCAGAGTCAAAATCTTAATGCCATAATCGAAGAGATAAGTGATTGTACGTTCGTCCTACCTTTTCACTGTCTTCAAGGTCATTTGTCTTGTCTGGAGAAGACCTAACAAATCGAAACGCGTTGTGTCCGTTTCGTAATTTGTTTGTTCCATCGTTTGGCGGCGCAGTAAGTCTGTTTTTGCTGTTAATGCTTAATCAGCTTATCGTCCGCCACCCTGAACAATGATTCACAGCCACTCAGTAATTCAGTAAGTCTGTTTTTGCTGTTAATGCTTAATCAGCTTATCGTCAGCCACCCTGAACAATGATTCACAGCCACTCAGTAATTCAGTAAGTCTGTTTTTGCTGTTAATGCTTAATCAGCTTATCGTCAGCCACCCTGAACAATGATTCACAGCCACTCAGTAATTCAGTAAGTCTGTTTTTGCTGTTAATGCTTAATCAGCTTATCGTCAGCCACCCTGAACAATGATTCACAGCCACTCAGTAATTCAGTAAGTCTGTTTTTGCTGTTAATGCTTAATCAGCTTATCGTCAGCCACCCTGAACAATGATTCACACCACTCAGTAATTCAGTAAGTCTGTTTTTGCTGTTAATGCTTAATCAGCTTATCGTCAGCCACCCTGAACAATGATTCACAGCCACTCAGTAATTCAGTAAGTCTGTTTTTGCTGTTAATGATTAACTTATTGTCAGCCACCCTGAACAATGATTCACAGCCACTCAGTAATTCAGTAAGTCTGTTTTTGCTGTTAATGCTTAATCAGCTTATCGTCAGCCACCCTGAACAATGATTCACAGCCACTCAGTAATTCAGTAAGTCTGTTTTTGCTATTAATGCTTAATCAGCTTATCGTCAGCCACCCTGAACAATGATTCACAGCCACTCAGTAATTCAGTAAGTCTGTTTTTGCTGTTAATGATTAACTTATTGTCAGCCACCCTGAACAATGATTCACAGCCACTCAGTAATTCAGTAAGTCTGTTTTTGCTGTTAATGCTTAATCAGCTTATCGTCAGCCACCCTGAACAATGATTCACAGCCACTCAGTAATTCAGTAAATCTGTTTTTGCTGTTAATGCTTAATCAGCTTATCGTCAGCCACCCTGAACAATGATTCACAGCCACTCAGTAATTCAGTAAGTCTGTTTTTTGCTGTTAATGATTAACTTATCGTCAGCCAGTCTGAACAATGATTCACAGCCACTTAGTAATTAATACAGGAAACACTAGACAAAAGCTTTATTTGCGTCATGTTGCCTCATCCATAGGAGAAGACCACGAGACTTTGCTGCGGTCCGCCTGGAGTGGACGGCCATGAAGGTTACGGAGTGGTGTGAGTGGTCAAGCGCTGCACTGCCCCAAAACTCGTCAGCACTGCCCGCCGCTGTAGATTGGTCACAGATCAGACCACTGCCAGCTGATTAGTTCCTCATCATCGACAGCGGTCTCTCTCTCTCTCTCTCTCTCTCTCTCTCTCTCTCTCTCTCTCTCTCTCTCTCTCCTCCCCCCCCCCCCCCCCCCCCCCGGCCCGTCTCTCTGCATGTCGGTCTGTCTCTCTCTCTGTTAGTTTGTCTGCCTGCTTGCTTATCTGTCTGCTTGTCCGTTCCTCTCTCTCTCTCTCTCTCTCTCTCTCTCTCTCTCTCTCTCTCTCTCTCTCTCTCTCTCCCTCACTCCACTCTCTCTCCCTCTCTCCACTCTCTCTCCCTCTTTCCACTCTCTCTCTCTCTCTCCACTCTCTCCCTCTCTCCACTCTCTCTCTCTCTCTTTACTTGTCCGTCTCTCTACATATCTGTCTGTCTGTCTGTCTCTCTCTCTCTCTATCTCTCACTCTATCTCTCTCGTTACACACACGCGCGCGCGCGCGCACCCCTCTCTCTCTCTCTCTCTCTCTCTCTCTTCTCTCTCTCTCTCTCTCTCTCTCTCTCTCTCTCTCTCCTTTGTAATTGTTCCTTTTCATTTATTGTTCTTTTGAGGGCATAGTGTAAAAAAAAAAGCTTCCAGCTTATCTATTCACTCTCATTAAGGATTTCGAGTTTCTCTCTCTCTCTCTCTCTCTCTCTCTCTCTCTCTCTCTCTCTCTCTCACACACACACACACACACACACACTGTCTCTCTGTCTCTGTCTCTGTCTCTGTCTCTCTCTCTCTCTCTCTCTCTCTCTCTCTCTCTCTCTGTGTCTCTCTGTCTGTCTGTCGGGGTGAGTTGTTATCAGAAAAGAAGAAAGACGTGTTTGGGGAGCTCTCTGCAAATGTTTAGATTAATTGTCGAATTAGTGATGTAATTAATGTTTTTTTTGCGCTCTGCTTTCTTCACGATTGGATTACTGGATGTATGCTGATCATCGTGGTGTAATTTTTGTGAGAAAAAGTGACAATGCCTGTTCACAATTTGTGTTTCCGTTCTGTGTGTGACTTTTCCTCAGTGTTTACATCTGCTTCATGGGGAGGCGTGTGCTTTTTGTTGTGAACATGCGCAAGAGAGTAATCGCGGTACGGAACAAAGTGGAGGTACTGTTGTTTGTGTTTGTAGCTAGCTATTTTCTGTGTTGTGGTGATGTGGAACTTAACCCTGGCCCCGTGAACGGTGATACCCCGTCACCAACGACGACAACAGTAAGGCAGGCAGTGTGGAAGGGAGTGACAGGAGCGACGCTGACAGTGGCCAGACTACCGTTTATCCCCTTCGGCTGTGTCGCCCGACATGGCAACACAGATCCTAGAACTGCTGACTCAACACACAGAGGAATTTCAGTCACTGAAAGGCCACATGACTGCCATGATAAAAGACATCAGTGACATCAAGACCGATTTAGGACATGTCATGTCAAGTGTGAAGAGATACAAAAAAGGTGTGAGAGTCTGGAAGAAGAAAACGCCCGCCTCTCCTCTGCAATGAAAGAAACACAAGATGATATGAACGAACTGTTTGCTGCTTCCAGACAAAATGAAGATAACGTGACGTCGAAGGATGGAAGGATGACATCGATGCACTCAGGGAACACTGCCACACGTTGGAAAGCTTTTCCAAGAGAGACACTCTCCGCATGTATGGACTTAAGAAATCGGACAAGTTTGAGTCGTTCGATACGTGTGCCAGACTTGTGGTGGAAGCTCTGAACAGTGCGAAAAGTCCAAAGATGTGGACCACTGATGACATTGCTCGGGCACACAGAGTAGGGCAGGAAAGAAAAGACCAACCTAAGCCAATGATCATCAAATTCTATCGTTGGAAAGATAAGATGCTGTCATTACAGACAAAGATGGCAGGCTAGGTTAGGTGAAGCTGGAATCAAGGTAGCAAACGACCTAACGAGGAAGCAGCCAGTTTAGTGGCAGAGGCGAGGAAGCAAGGCAAGGTTGCCTTCTTCAAGCGGGGCAGACTTGTTACTGAGGAGCGGGGAACGGAGCCAAGGACCTACGCGGCAGCAGCAGCAGCAGCAGCAGCAGAAAGACAACATACTGCGCCGAAGGAACAACGCCTACATCACAACTGTCCGCTGGAACTAAGTCAACTCAGCGCCTGGGTCAAGGTCATGAAGTGGATGAAAGACGCGGAAGCAACGGGAAATCCCCTACTTCATCCTGCAGAGGAAGTGAGCTGACCGGCCCACGTGCAACACGTGGAGAATGCAGTGGCAGTGTGGGGGTGGTGTTTGCAAACAGAGCTGTGTTCACTCCAGTGATCAGGGCAGAGACAGTGGGCGGGGATTCACCAGCCAACGTTTCCGTGGAGAAAGGAGGGGAGAGGGTGGGGAAGGTGTTACTGATCGTGTTCCACGTGGATACCAGCATGAGGACAGGGGGCCCGAACATGTTCCTGCTATCTCTTGTGACAACATGAATGTATCAGTGTGCATGGATACTCTAGTGGTGAGAGGAGTACTGGTGGTGAACAAAGACGTGGTGGTTTAAAACTCCAGTGTTTCCAGGAGCAGTGGTAGTGCACGTGGACGTGGTGGTTCTCTCTCTGCTAGAGGTGGTGTCAGTGGACAAGGACGGGTCAGTGTCGGTGTGAACCACCCCAGGACCGGCCAGCCCTCCCTCCAGTCAACAAGAGTCCCGGTAATAACCCTCCCCAGAAGATCCACACGTACACGATAGGACAGGCAGGGTCATTTTGCTCATTTGAGTTTTCTTGTCTATAATGTTGAAAATCTTTATTCTAAACTTGGCGACTTATCTTTTATGAACTATGTATCTATGTTTGATTTTGCATGCTTAACTGAGACTTTTGTGGATAACGCATTTGATTACAATGGAATTTTTACAGATCATGTTAAATTTGCTGCTCCAGCAAAAAAAACTGTCCGTCAAGGGAGAAATTCTGGCGGCGTTTTGCTGCTTGTGAGAAAATCATTGGCAAGTTATGTGTCAGTCATTAATATAAATTGTGCAAATACGGTTGTTGTGAAACTACATAAATCTGTTCTCCAATGTGATAAAGATATCTTAATAATTGCTAGCTATATTGTGCCCGAAATGGTCCTGTGTACGATCAGTTGCAAATTAAAGATGGAATTATCTGGTTACAAGAAAGCATTTTGGACATTGCTCGAAATCAAGATTTTTATATCATGTTAATGGGTTGATCTGAATGCTAGAACTGGAAACGAACTACCAAAAGAAGAACAAATGATAAATTATTCTTCTCTTTGGGATATGTATGAAGATGTTGATGATGACTGTTCAAATGCATACTGTTTACAACGCAGATCAAAAGAGGACTATATAAATAACTTTGTAAGTCGTTGTTAGATTTATGTTTTCTGCTTAATTGTATTATTGCTAATGGTTGTTGTTCCAACTATATCAGTGGGGACTTTACTTATATTTCCCCTCATGGCTGTAGTGTTATTGATTATGTGATATTGTCTGGAGATTTATTTCTAAAACTAAATTGTGATTTAAATGTTGGTGACAAGATAGATTCATGGCACTTACCTGTGGAATTTAGGTTGAATAATAGAGATCGAAATAGTAACATTGCCCAATCTGTGATCGAACCTTTGCCTGAAGATCGAATTGTTTGGTCTGATGAACTTATAAATGAATATAAAGAACAACAACAGTCTAAGGAGTTTACACAGTGCATGCTAAATGCTCAGACAGAACTTAGTTCTGACATCAATATCTGACGTGCATATTATTGAATGGGAGGATTGCGAGAAGGAATCGGGACGAGGGGGGGGGGGGGGGGGGGGGGGGGGGGGTGGGAGGGGGGGGGGGGGAGGAAGGGGGAGAAAGGGCTAGGTGATAGGTGAACGAATCCGGGAAAGGAGTGGGTGGTTTTGGCGGAATAATGTGCATTATTATCTTTTTGAAACAATATCGATCGCAAGAGGTAATATTTTGCTTTATTTATTTTTTTTTATTAATATACCCCCAGTGGGGGCCTTGGCTAAACTGAATAAAACTTTGTCATTGTCATTGACCTCTCTCTCTCCTTCTCTCTCTCTCTCCCTCTCTGTCCTTCGTCTGTCTGTTGCTGTTTTCTGTCTGTCTGTCTTTAATAATGATGATATGACTTTGGTGATGTTCAAAGTACAAAGACTGTAATGATCATGATAAATTTCTGATGACGCTTTGGTGATGTTTAGAAATACCGATTAATGACAAAAATAAACTGATTTCTAACGATTGGGCAAAAGTAAAACGACTGTAATACATGATAATTTAAAGACTGATGACAACTTTTTATAATGTTCAGAGAGTACAACACTGAAAAATCATGATAATAAGACTTGACTGACCTGAAATGTTCAGAGAGACAAGACGTAATGAACTGATAAAAATGTGTGACAACTTTGATAATTTAGGGGAACAACGACTGTAATGTCTGATAATAATCGGACTAACTTTTTAAATTTCGAGAGTACAACGACTTTAAGCATGATAAAAAGACTGATGACTGACCGAAAATTTCAGAAGACAACGACTGTAATGTCATGATAATAAGCTGATGACTAACTTTGATAATTTTGGGGAAGTAAACGACTGAATGATATGATAAAAAGACTGTGACAACTAAGAAACGCACGGGCGATGACGATAGATAGATGATAAGATACTCAAGGGGGAAGGGAAAAAAAGACAGGGGAAAAGAGGGGAGAGAAGACGACAGCAGAAGACAAAAGACAGACAACAGACAGACAGACAAAAGACGGGGGAGAGAAAAAAAGAAGAACAGACAGACAGACAAAAGTGAGAGAAAGATAACGGTATGACGAGGGTTTTCTGTTAGTTTTAAAGCCCCACCCCTTTTCCCCCCCCCCCCCCCCCCCCCCCCTCCCCAACCGGAGGGGATGAAGAGTGTGCACAGAACCCGGAAAAAAAATGGCGCCGATATCAAACTGTGAATCAGCTGCCTCCCCCCCCTCCCCCCTTCCCCCCCCCTTTGCCCCCCCCCCCCCCCCCCCCCCCCCCCCCCCCTCCCGCCCCCCCCCCCCCCCCCCCCCCTCCCAAACACAGGTGCCAAAACCGACACACGTAACGTCACTAATCAGGCACGCCAGCTCTTTGGCCCTGACGGGCGGCGCGCCCCTTGTCAATTTCCAGTTTATCACCGCTTGATGATTGACGGACAGACTGACCAGGACGGGTCGGGAAAAGGACATCACCCTCCATGACTAAACCCCGCTGAGTCAGTCAGT
>CM031616.1:72821886-72829386 GCA_018398815.1 Conus ventricosus
CAAGGAGGAAAACAGTTGGAGAAGTCTGTGAAGGCAATCACTTGAGTCGACAAGGGGGGCTCTCCCTCTCCCCCTTCCTCCCCCTCTCCCTCTCCTCCCCTCCCCCCTTTCCTCCCCCTCCCCCTGTCTCTAACAATCAGCTCGCCAGCCTAGCTGCCTGAGATATGGCAACACTTTTCCTTTTCACTCTCACTCCCCACAGAGAGAGAGAGAGAGAGAGAGAGAGAGAGAGAGAGAGAGAGAGACAGACAGACAGACAGACAGACAGAGAGGGGGAGAGGGGGACGGAGAGAGAGAGGGAGAGAGAGAGAGGGAGTGAGGGAGAGTGAGAGAGGGAGACAGAGAGAAGGGAAGGGGGAGGGAGATAGGGAGAGAGAGGGAGGGAGCGAGAGAGAAACTCGAAACTCGAAATCTTTAATGAGGGTGAATAGATAAGCTGGAAGCTTTTTTACACTATGCCCTCAAAATAACAATAAATAAAAAGGATCAATTACATCGATTTGACAAATTCAAACACAGCAATAGGAAAAACAAAAACAACAACAATGTTTCTTTTTTTTCTTCCTTCTTAATTTTTTAATTCTTTTTTTTATTATTTCTTATTTTTAGAAAATAGTAAGCAATCTCATTATAACATATTGCACACACACACACACACACACACACACACACTGAAGAGGGGAGGCTCTTTGAGGAATGGCAATGGACTTTTGGCTCGTCGCTCTCCACGGGTCCTCCAGGACCGCAAAGGATCGGAGAACACTGTTCTTTGGAAGTGCTTGAGAACAGTCTTTGAGTGCTGGGGTTTTGTTTATCTCCCTTTCCATTCCCGGCCACTCTTCCTGGAGGGCGGGGTCTTCGGGAATGAATGCATTTTTCTTTTTTTAACTTCCCGTCCATTGCCATAGATTGAAGAGGACGGGGTCTGTTGAGGAACGACAGCACACTTGTCATTTGTCATTCTCCATCTCCTTCAGTAGGTCCTTGAGGACAGGGTGCTTAATTAACGAATGGCAGTAAACTCTTCGATTCTCACTCTCCTCACCTTTTCGTATGACTAGAGAAAGTGGAAGGGGCTTTTCCGCTTTCTCTGGTAGGACCTAGAGGACAGGTTCACTGAGGAAGGACGACACATTTTTCCCTATTCACGCTCACTTTCCTTTCCATAGGCCTCAAATGCAGGATCTTTGAGGGATGGTGACATTTTTCTTTGCTCTCTTTCCATCTCTCTTCCCACACCCATTCATCGCGTTGAGGACAAAGTCTTTCAGGGGAAGTAGCGCTGCTCGTTGCTTCCTTCCTTTCCTTCCCTGTAGGCCTTAGAGGACATTGTCATAGGGGATGGCAACAGTCGGTTTTCACGGAATCCCCTTTCCTTCCCTGTAGGCCTTAGAGGACATTGTCATAGGGCCTTAGAGGACATTGTCATAGGGGCCTTAGAGGACATTGTCATAGGGATGGCAACAGTCGGTTTTCACGGAATCCCCTTTCCTTCCCTGTAGGCCTTAGAGGACATTGTCATAGGGGATGGCAACAGTCGGTTTTCACGGAATCCCCATTCCTTACCAAGATATTTTTTCTCCTTCTTATCGACCCCCTAGTACAAGTGCAGACCTGCTTATATTATCACCAACAGTGATAGTAATCTTCTATCATTTTTTTTCAATATTTTCATCATCATCATTATCAATGCTATCATTATCATTGTCATGCATTATCTCCCTCCCAACGGCCTCGTTTTCATTCAACGCCCATCTTGCGCCGAATTTGACAAGATAAGCGATTGCCCGTTCTTCGTGTTCATTGCCCTGTATGTTGTCTATCTTGCCCGAAAAACACCCAAGAGTCGTCGTGATTTGTCTTGGACTTGTTTGTCCCTGTTAACTGGCGGATTTACTTGAAATTCCTTTCAAAACTTCGTTCCAGTTTCCGCCAGCAGTCACCTCCCTTTAAAACCTGCTGTGAAGATCGGTGTGGCGGTCCTGTGCAGCGCTTCCTCGGGTCCGTGCAGCTTGTCCTGCAGGTCGGTAAGGGTCGGCCTCATCTCCCTTCCTCTCACAGCCTGCTGACTCCCACAGTCCTGGACGACTGCTCTGCCCTTCGGTCCTCTTCACCACAGGGACAGAGAGGGAAGGGACGAGGTGGAAGCGCCGGTGCAGGCGGTGGTTCAGGTGGCCATCTTCCCTCGAATGTGAGACAGCCATAAGACAGTCTGGGCAACCCTCGCCTTTTCCTTGCCCCGCTTGCAGCGAGAGTGTGCTGTGAAACGCCCACACTCACCGGAAGAGTGTGCTGTGAAGCGCCCACACTCACCAGAAGAGTGTGCTGTGAAACGCCCACACTCACCGGAAGAGTGTGCTGTGAAGCGCCCACACTCACCAGAAGAGTGTGCTGTGAAGCACCCACACTCACCGGAAGAGTGTGCTGTGAAGCGCCCACACTCACCAGAAGAGTGTGCTGTGAAGCGCCCACACTCACCAGAAGAGTGTGCTGTGAAACGCCCACACTCACCGGAAGAGTGTGCTGTGAAGTGCCCACACTCACCAGAAGAGTGTGCTATGAAACGCCCACACTCACCAGAAGAGTGTGCTGTGAAACGCCCACACTCACCGGAAGAGTGTGCTGTGAAGCGCCCACACTCACCAGAAGAGTGTGCTATGAAACGCCCACACTCACCGGAAGAGTGTGCTGTGAAGCGCCCACACTCACCAGAAGAGTGTGCTGTGAAACGCCCACACTCACCGGAAGAGTGTGCTGTGAAGAGCCCACACTCACCAGAAGAGTGTGCTATCAAACGCCCACATTCACCAGAAGAGTGTGCTATGAAATGCCCACATTCACCAGAAGAGTGTGCTATGAAACGCCCACACTCACCAGAAGAGTGTGCTATCAAACGCCCACATTCACCAGAAGAGTGTGCTATGAAACGCCCACACTCACCGGAAGAGTGTGCTATGAAACGCCCACACTCAACAGAAGAGTGTGCTGTGAAACGCCCACACTCACCGGAAGAGTGTGCTATCAAACGCCCACACTCACCGGAAGAGTGTGCTATGAAACGCCCTCACTCACCAGAAGAGTGTGCTGTGAAACGCCCACACTCACCGGAAGAGTGTGCTATGAAACGCCCACACTCACCAGAAGAGTGTGCTGTGAAACGCCCACACTCACCAGAAAAGTGTGCTGTGAAACGCCCACACTCGCCAGAAGAGTGTGCTGTGAAACGCCCACACTCACCAGAAGAGTGTGCTAGGAAACGCCCACACTCACCAGAAGAGTGTGCTAGGAAACGCCCACACTCACCAGAACAGTGTGCTGTGAAACGCCCACACTCGCCAGAAGAGTGTGCTAGGAAACGCTCACACTCACCAGAAGAGTGTACTGTGAAACGCCCACACTCACCAGAAGAGTGTGCTGTGAAACGCCCACACTCACCAGAAGAGTGTGCTAGGAAACGCCCACATCTCGCCAGAAGAGTGTGCTAGGAAACGCCCACACTCACCAGAAGAGTGTGCTAGGAAACGCCCACACTCGCCAGAAGAGTGTGCTAGGAAACGCCCACACTCGCCAGAAGAGTGTGCTGTGAAACGCCCACACTCACCAGAAGAGTGTGCTGTGAAACGCCCACACTCACCAGAAGAGTGTGCTAGGAAACGCCCACACTCGCCAGAAGAGTGTGCTATGAAACGCCCACACTCACCAGAAGAGTGTGCTAGGAAACGCCCACACTCGCCAGAAGAGTGTGCCGTGAAACGCCCACACTCGCCAGAAGAGTGTGCTAGGAAACGCCCACACTCACCAGAAGAGTGTGCTAGGAAACGCCCACACTCACCAGAACAGTGTGCTGTGAAACGCCCACACTCACCAGAAGAGTGTGCTGTGAAACGCCCACACTCGCCAGAAGAGTGTGCTAGGAAACGGCCACACTCACCAGAAGAGTGTGCTGTGAAACGCCCACACTCACCAGAAGAGTGTGCTGTGAAACGCCCACACTCGCCAGAAGAGTGTGCTATGAAACGCCCACACTCACCAGAAGAGTGTGCTAGGAAACGCCCACACTCGTCAGAAGAGTGTGCTGTGAAACGCCCACACTCACCAGAAGAGTGTGCTAGGAAACGGCCAAACTCACCAGAAGAGTGTGCTAGGAAACGCCCACACTCGCCAGAAGAGTGTGCTGTGAAACGCCCACACTCGCCAGAAGAGTGTGTAAGGAAACGCCCACACTCACCAGAAGAGTGTGCTAGGAAACGCCCACACTCACCAAGCAAGCCAGAATTGTCGTCACCTCGCCATTATGAAATGCGTTAACTGCTGTCCTTGTGACAGTTAGTGCTGACAGTCATGTGTAAGTGGGGTGGTATGTGGAGGAATCTGGTACTATTCTTATATTTCTGTACAGGTCGTACTGTTTCCTTCCTGTTCTTCCCCAGCGTCCAGCGTTGCCAGCCTTCCTGTTTCTTCACTTGTTTTTCTTGAATGCCATAGCGTTATGGGATCCACTGTAGCACCATTCTGCTGAACCTAAAGGTCTGCAGTGCTCTCTGTCCAGTCCGAAGCAGACGGTCAGAGGCGACTGCCTCAAGAACAGACTTGTATCAGTCAGGAAGACGACCTTGACGTTGAGCTCTGCTGCTCTGCCGATGATGTTGACAGCCTGGATCAGGGCTTGTGGTTCTGCTGTGTTGCTGGTGCAGTGCAAGGCAGTTGGTGAGACCATGTACACGCCAGATCCTCCTCTCGAGCTGGCGTCTGTGGGCGACCTGTCCGAGTAGACACGAGCCCATTGCTTCCTGGAGGATATATTTGTTCTGTCACGGGCAGCGTCAGGACTGACTTGCTCACTTCTCTGTGTTCATTCTTAGCTGCAAGGAGAGGCACTGAAGTGTGAATGACGGTTGTCTCCAGTTCACTCATCCAGAACGGGGGATCAGTGGCAACGCGGACTGTGCCTCTTCAGCTGGGAGCTCGGCTTGATCTTTGCTGTATAGCAAGGGAGTCTTCCTCAAGAAGCTGGGTCTTTGAAACCTTTTGTGTGTGCATTGTTGGCGGTCAGGGGATGTTGTGCATTTTGCTGCCTGTGTCGTGGTCCTGCATTCTGTTGTCTGCTCCATGCTGACCTCTGATCTCACATCACCTGCTTCTGCACTCTGCGCAGGCTTCGCTGGTGGGGCCTGGCTGCTCTCATCCATAAACTTCTGCAGGGCCGTCTGTTGCCTCCGTGTGGCCATGTCTGACAGGCGATGCTATACCTGTCCCAGCAACTTCTGCAGGGCCGTCTGTTGCCTCCGTGTGGCCATGTCTGACAGGCGATGCTGCTGGCCTTGGAGAATTCTTTTTCTTCAGCCTCCCTATGGTCCTCTTCAATTCAGCCCTTGTGAGGGCATAGTCATGGACTTCCTTGTTTCTTCATTCTCGATCTCCCTGTCTCAGTTTTTTTTTTTTTTTCTCTCTCTTGCTGTCATGGAATGGTGATGCTCGTTTCTTGTGTGTAGGCTTGGACTACAGCGTTTGCAGCTGATCTTCTCGACAGTGATATCCGTTTTCTTGCAGAAAGATCTTGTGGTCCCTGGTTCCCTCGCCATTCAGATCCATTGCCAGTGTCCACAGCCTGGTGCTGTCTGTCTCTGAATTCATTCGTGCAGTCCTCGCTCTCCAACCTCTGGTGCACTTCAGCTTGGTCTTTAAGATGGCTGTGTTGTAGCTTGATGCTTATTTCTTGGGTGGGATGGTGTCTGCCGTTTCTCTTGAGTCAGTGAGCTGCTTCCGAGCATTCTGCTACAATGCTGCTGTCCAGTGAGGAGTGTAGTTCTTCCTGTGATATGGCGTGCTGGGCTGCCTGGACGACGCTGGCTGTGAAGCCTTTGACTGTTGATGTTTCTGTCCTCAATGTTGAGGTGTCTTATCACTTGGTTGGTGCTGATGTTGAACAGGATCCTGTGTGCTTTCTCGTGATTCCACTTTGCAGACTGGGGAAGGCTGCTTACTGCAGTAGGAAGAGGAAGGACATGGTGGTGGTTGCTTCCTCCAAGTTGCGCTCCTACAGTCCTGCCATCAATGCATCAAATCAACTCTGGTGGTGTTGTGTGCCAGTGACACGAGTAGAGGGTGGGTGTGCCAATGATTTGCATCCTGCTGCGACTCGATGTCTTCTCCAATGGTGTCGTATCCTCAGCTTTGAGGGTGGCTTTTAAAGTCCCCAGTGGAGATGAAGCGGTTGCTGGGGGATCTGAACAAAAGCTGCTCATCGAGGCAGTAGTACGTGTCGTTGGTTGTCACTTTGATCTCAATACATTTTGACTCTTCCCTGTGGTTCTTGATTTCTCTGGCGTTCTGATGTTTCTCAAATATCTTGGTGCTGTATCTTCCCAGTTCCCTTGGCTCCACAAAACAGGGTAGACGGACCTCCAGTCACTGAGGGTGAGCTCCTTTTAAGCACAGAACCAAAGGACGACCACCATTTTTGGTTGACATTCTTCTTCCAACGTCATACGGCTGCAGTTGCTTGGTTCTGTGCGCTGTCGGAGCGTGCTGAGCTTCCCAGTGCCTCTGTCTTCAGCACCAGAGGTTCTGCCGGGGTGATCTCGCCCTTAACATGACCCGGAGACCTATCCTGCAGGCAAAGGGCTGGTGCTGGCTCAGTCTGACCCCCTACCCCGTGCAGACCACTCCGGCTTCGTAAAACCTGCCAGGAGCGCGGAGTTCCAGCCAGCACAGCTCTGAGGGTCATCAGGGTGTGCAAGCGCCTCTCTCTCTCTCTCTCTGTCTGTCTGTCTGTCTGTCTCTCTGTCTGTCTGTCTGTCTCTGTCTCTCTCTCTCTCTCTCTCTGTCTGTCTGTCTGTCTGTCTCTCTGTCTGTCTGTCTGTCTGTCTGTCTCTCTCTCTCTCTGTCTCTCTCTCTCTCTCTCTCACTCTCTCTCTCTCCCCACCATTTCCCTTCTCCCACTCCTCCCTTCCGTGTTCTGAGGCCTGGAGGACAAAGTGTTTTAGGGGTGGCAACACTTTCAGTGTCCTTTGCTCTCTTCCCTCTTCCACCCCCACAGGTCCTGGAGGACAAAGTGTTTTAGGGGTGGCAACACTTTCAGTGTCCTTTGCTCTCTTCCCTCTTCCACCCCCACAGGTCCTGGAGGACAAAGTGTTTTAGGGGTGGCAACACTTTCAGTGTCCTTTGCTCTCTTCCACCCCCACAGGTCCTGGAGGACAAAGTGTTTTAGGGGTGGCAACACTTTCAGTGTCCTTTGCTCTCTTCCCTCTTCCACCCCCACAGGTCCTGGAGGACAAAGTGGGTTTTTTTTCTTTTGTTTGTTTGTTTGTTTTTTTTTTTGTTTTGTTTTTTTTGGGGGGCAACACTTTTCATTCTCGCCCTCCCTCCACAGAAAATGGGTATCGGAGCAGAAAGTTTTGAGAGGTGGCAACATTGTTCTTAGTCCCCCTCCCCCCCCCCCCCCCAAAAGGGTCCCAGAGGACAGAGAGTCTTTGAGGGTGTCAACACTCTTCCTTGCCT
>CM031616.1:72834386-72864386 GCA_018398815.1 Conus ventricosus
AGGCACCCAGCCCTCCCTGCATCTGACACACCACTGTGTCGGAGCTGAGAGTCGCCAGTCGAGGTGTGTCCCAGGGAACCCCTTCCCACCAGCATGGCATAAGTTTGAACAGGTCAGATTCGGCATACAGTGCCAACGAGGTGGAGGAAGACTGTGTAATCTTCAAAGAGACTTTGTTCCAGACAGTTGGTCTCTGAAGAACAGCAGCGCAGGTGGCAGAACATGTAATGCTAACGCAACACACGAGGAAGAGACGAGCACTGGGGAACGACCGGAGCTGACGGGATGGGGATGCACTGTGCGGGTATCTCACAGAGGTTTTGCGGGACCAATGGGTGCATCCCAATGCCAGGTGAGAAAAAGGTAGATGTCATTTTCCAATGGATTCCACACTGGACAGGGAGCCATTGAAGAGTTCGTCACAGGCTGAGGTGTGACATCTTGTCTGGACGACTCGACGTCCAATCTGACAGCGCTGTTTTGAAGCTTCCGGAACTTTTTTCTCTAAGGTGTTTTGGTGATCCAGCTTAGTGACTGTTGCAGTGGTTACAGCACCGGTAAACAGGCCCGTGTTCTGGTAGCTTCAGTGGAGATAAAATGTCGCATATAGCTGGTTTCCCCCCTCAGTTTCCAGAAACGCTGCTATGCCGCTGTGGGGAACAAAAATGAGAGAAAGTAACATAAAGGCCGCGGGCCTGAACTACACAAAACAATGTCGGTAATGTCGACGCAGATTGAATGGGGATAGATGGGTGGTTTTCGTAGGCCTACTTTAGGCGGAAAAAGAACTGTAACTCCTGTTTTTCGTTATTGAATTGTCGTTCGTTCAAGGTCAAGCACGGTTAGTCTCACATGTTGATGACTGTGCCCCTAATTTCAATTATGGAGCCTAACTTACGAAGCTTTGTGTCATCGACAAAGCTTTTGTGTGACAAGAAGTGTTGATCCCAAACATGGGGCACTGGTGTGACGTACAAACCAAACAGAACGGGCAGTTAACGTCAGGGATGTCGATCAGGGCATCCATCGCTAGCGGTGATGACGTCAGTGAGTCCGTAGAAGGTGAGCCCTAAAGTCATGCGCAGATGCAGCTTCGATGTGATCTTGCAACGGCAGAGGCTTGGCCTTCCTCTCCTTGCGGGCTTCCATTCGTTCATCTAGCACACACACAGACAAGAAGGACGCTGCAAGATCCCCCCCCCCCCCTCCCTGCCCCCACTAAGTTGCAAAAGGAAACGTCCCATGCACGTATGGCATATTCAAACACCAGCGGCAAAAGAAATGTGCAAATCTCGCCTATATTAGTGTCAATTAAAGACTGGAGCGTGATTCGGCGGATATCATCACACTAAAAGCGCAAGCGGTCAGACACAAATATAGACCAAAATGATGAACGAGGTATACTGCATGGAAATCGCGACACACTACAACCTGTGTCAGTTATAACTGGCATCATTTATGCCGCTGTAAGTCTTTTGTAACCAACCCTGTATCTATTTCCCTACCACGCGATGACATGCTTATTAAGCCCCTTTTATCACATCACGCTAAAAGTCTAGGATGCTGCTCTTTTGAGAAAACCAGTCTCCATGTTATCTTTTTAAGTCGTACGTGAAATGTGAAAAAGCTTTCCTGTGTTTTCTTTGTCGTTCTGTTTACCTGTTTCTGCTGGTGTGTTTGTTTCGGACTGTGTGGTGTTGTCTTTCTTTTCTCTGATATGAAATGCCTTCCCAAAGACTGGTGTTTATCCTGTGCCACACGGACGTGTGTTAACTCATTGCTTGTGACTATAATGCAGTCAAGTAAGTATGCCACAGCTGTTTGTGATGATATTGACGTGAACGTTGTGTTCACGTGTGTATATGAATGTGCATGTTTACAATGTGTAAAATGTGTGCTCATGCTGTGTCGAAATGCGCTTAATGAGAGCAGAAGCTTCAGCGGGTCCATTGCAAGGCTGAATACTGAAACTGGACTTAGAGAAAAACAATAATAAATAAATAAATAAATAGCTGAGATAAATTTCGTTCCCTTGCTCAACCAGTCAGTCACAGAAGCTCCAGAATTAATGGTGCGTTGAGCCAGCCATTCATCTAGCACATATGCCGTGTCGGAACTATATCATGGGCTTCTCACTTTTCCGTTACCCCCCTCTTCTTCCTTGTTCAGCCACACAGCAGAGCAAGAGTATAAGGGAAGTAACTGTATGAAGGGGTCCAACTTTCACGGATTATCGACCTTGAAGGTACACAATTTTTCTGGCCGTTCATATCTGAAACATTATTTTTATTTAGTTTGGGTTTGTTTGTTTGATTGGTTGGCTTTTGCACTGATTGCTTTATCAAGTTTCGAATTCTTTGGAAGTAGAGTGATAGGAGACGGGAGTTGGCTTAATGAAAACAATGTTTTCACTCACCACTTTGACTTCACAAGGGAAGTATTGTGCATGTTTATGTCTGTACTTTTTTTGTTTGTCGCTGAGGAAGGCATTTTGCCGAAAATTTCTTGTCCTGTTTTGTGTCGTGCAATAAATCGTCGTTACTTCACACTTTGTTTTGTGTGCTCTTCTGCTTTTTTGTCGTGTTTCAGTAACGCCGCAGTTTGTTTCATTTGCCGAAAACAATGTTTGTAAAGACGGCCAAAATACACGTGTGCAACAAAGGACCATACGATGGCACCAGCGCATGATGACCTAGGTCCTCTGTAGGGAAGACCGGCCCCCCTCAAAAGAGAGAGAGAGAGAGAGAGAGAGGGAGAGAGAGAGAGAGAAGCTAAGTCACGAAGCGTGATAATTGTGGGAGCAGTGAACTGTCAAAGAAATGACAGAAGATGAATCCCCATCCTCATCCTTTCGCCGCATAAAACTTCCCTCAAATGAATCCGGCAGACAGGTACCCGCTCTGTTCGGTGGAAAGAAAGGGTTTTCAGGCCGTTAGAATCCGGTGGCACGAGCTCACGACCGTTCCACACCTCAACACTGATGTCAAAGTGGGGCTGACAATCGGCTGACTTTGGGTGTTGAACCCGTTCGTTCGGTCGGTTTCAAAGGGAAGGAGAGCAGTGGTGGTTTTCGGGGAGAGGAAGGGAGAGGATGGTAGTAGGCTAGGCTAGTGGTTGAGGTAGCCTATGGGACGAGTCGAGCAGCCAATGATCTACAGGCATGTGTCACATCTTGCACACACAAGGCGACGCTTTGCGGGACAACCGATAGGCCCTAGGCCTATGGCCTAGCCTACCGCCGACTCTTTTCACCAATCAGAAGACGTCTCTCTTACAAAGAGAATCTGATTTTGAAGCCTGATGTGTGACCTGTGTGTGTGTGTGTGTGAGAGAGAGAGAGAGAGAGAGATTGCCGAATTCTGAAAACTTCCCTGTGATTGGTAAAAAAGAAAGGTCGACAGGCGTTTTTCTGTAGGCCTAGCCTAACCTACAGGGAGGCGTTGAGCTGGGAGCCATGTTGTGTTACGCAAGATTGTGAAACTGTCGTCTTAATGACCATGAGTTTGGCGTTAAAATGAACTGTTAGCATCATGTGTGCATAGAATTTCCCTCATAATGTGTGGGGGGTTTTACCCATACATCCACATTTCTGAAGAAGTTCGACTTTGATAGTAACTTTCAGGACTTGTCTTGAACCGTGTGTGACACATCAATCATGATTGGCCAAGGCCGGACTCGACCCACCTTTCGTGATCGACTGAATTTTGGACTAGGCCCTAGTTTATTCCAACACACACGGTTGCGAACAAAGTCAGCAGAGACAATCGCATGATGGTCGTACTACTTTCTAGATCAGCTCGCAGAAGTTGACTTCGGGATTTTATCTTTAATTTCTGTTATCATAATAATCAGTTTCACATGATTTTAGCCCTGACATGGCCCATAGTAGGCTGGGTGGCAGCTTCCTGCTTGACGCGTCCTCCATTAGGCTAGGCTTTGGCGATCAGTGGCCGGTCAAACGCTTTGCACGGTAGATCTGGATCTTAAGTCGCCGCCAGTGTCGTACTCAACTCACATGACACAACGTAGATTTTAAAACCCGTAAAGCTTTGAACCAACGCAGTAATGAATATGATTGAGAGCAAAATAATGGCAGTAAAAATATTGACCCAACTATTCGTTTCCGGGTATTCAGTAAGTTACTTTTGGAATCACTAATAAGAGACTGTATTGTTTCCCACTTTGAAAGTAGTCAATTATATGCAAAGTGTCAACATGGATTCCGAGGAAAAAGATCATGTGTAACCCAACTATTAGAGGTAATGGAGGATTTTACCAATATGATGGATGATGGGGATTCTTTTGATGTTGTGTACTTAGATTTTAGAAAAGCATTTGATTCTGTACCTCATGAAAGGTTACTGATAAAATTAGCATCATATGGTATTGTAGGAAATACGCTTAAATGGATACAAAACTTCTTGTACAATAGGAAACAGAGGGTAAGAGTTGGAAATGCTGAGTCAGAAGAAATAAATGTAAAAAGTGGAATCCCCAGGGTAGTGTATTGGGTCCAATTTTATTTACAGTATTTATAAATGACTTACCGGATTCACTGCACTGTACTTGTACAATCTTCGCTGATGATACTAAATATATGACAAAGTTGCAAATGGTGATTGTATTCAGGAGGATTTGATAAAACTACAGGACTGGTCGGATACTTGGAATCTATATTTTAATGTGTCAAAATGTCATGTTATGCATGTTGGTGAAAAAAAGGAAATTGATCGAAGGGAGTATTTTATGAAAATAGGTAATGAGGTACAGAAAATAAGTACTTGTGAGACAGAAAAGGACTTGGGAGTCACTTTTGATAAGGAGCTTTCATTTGATCCACATATAAAGGAAATTGTAAATAAGGGAAATCAGATGTTAGGTATCATTAAAAGAACATTTCTGTACCTAGACAAATATACTTTTCTAAAACTATTTAAGGCTTTTGTAAGGCCTCATTTAGAATATGCCAATGTAGTTTGGAATCCATATTTGAAGAGGCAATCAAAAATGATAGAAAATGTACAAAGAAGAGGAACTAGATTACTGGTAGAATGCAAAAATATGTCTTATGAGGAACGGCTCCAGTTTTTACAGTTACACTCTCTTAAGGGTAGAAGGTTAAGGGGGGATTTAATACAAGTGTATAAAATAATGAATGGTTTGGACAATGTATCAATTGAAACATTTTTTTCCTTCTCACCAGTTAGTATGACAAGAAATGCACAAGGTAAACTTTTTGTTAAACATAGAACTGCTAACAAACGAGCATTCAGTTTCTCTAACAGAGTTGTTAAATTGTGGAACTCAATACCTGTTGAAATGAAATTTACTAATGATATTAATAAATTCAAGAATTTTCTGGATAACAACACAGATTTCAAAATTTTATTTATGGAAATAGATTGAAGCAATTTTTGCTAATAGGGATTGAATAAGCATGCCGTAGACCCTAGAAAAACAAAACAAAGCAAATATGATAACAAAAGAAGGGGCGTAAAAAGACCGAAAGGCCTAGGCTACAAGCCAGCCCTCTACTACTACTACTACTACTACTACTACTACTACTACTTTTTAGACTCCTTCGAAGTGTCGAGTAATCAAGTTAACATGACTGCATAGATGACCGTCATCATTCAAGATTTTGTAGGGGTCCGTTTTTTCGTGTGTGTGTCTGTTTTTTTTGGGTTTTTTTAAATGTCCGCGATCATCTTGAGCATGATAGTTAAGGCATTGCAGTCCCCCTTCCCCATGGTGTTACACAATTTTTGCTCGTTGCCTGGTTGATGAGGGGCAACACGGATGGTGCGAGAGGTGAGTGGAGGATGGAATGTTTGGTAGAGCAAAGGGTAGAGTGGTGAGTGTTATATTTTCTTTATCTACATTCATCACAATATGGACATAAATCAATGTTGAGTTCGATAGTAGTTTTATTACAACTACAGTTAAGTTGCCATCCTAGTCGAGTCCCAGCAACCAATCATTAAGATAAATTGAGAAAAGAGAGATTGAAAAAAGAAAATTAAATGTGATTGTAGTTGGAGTGAGAGAGAGTGATGAAGTTAGTCAGGAGGACAGAGAAAAAGAGGATTTGCTGAGGGTAAAGAAAATGCTAGAAAAGATTGATGCCAAACTCAAAGATGAATCTGTTTGTGAACCAGTAAGACTCGGGGGAAAAAATCTGACAAACCGAGGTTACTTGGATTCAAGATTGGTTCTGAAAAAGGGAAAGAAATAATACTGAGGAACTATGGTACCTTAAACCAGGGAAAACAAAGAGAGGAAAAAATCTATTTCAATCCAGACTTCACCCCGTTACAGAGGCAGAGACACAGGGAATTGAAGAACTTGCTTGAAACCAAGAAGGAAACGGGAGAAAATGACTGGATCATAAGAGGTGGGAAAATTGTTAAGAGGTTGGCCAGTGGTGCTGGAGCAGGGGTGGGGGGGGGGGGGGGGGGGGGGGGGGGGGAGGGAAAGCAGTGACTGAATGTGAATGAAAATGTACATAGTTTAAATATTGATCAAGACACATTTTGTTCAAATAGTTGCACCGTAATTTATTCAAATCTGGATAGTTTCTTGAACAAGAAGAGCGAGTTATTTTCATTGATTCAAGAAAAAAATGCGAGTGTGATTGCGTTAACTGAAATTAAAGCTAAACGACAGTTGGATATAAACATGCCTGAGTATTGTATTCCTGGTTATGATTGTTTTATGAATAAGGACCCATTCTAGGGGTAGCATTGTATGTAAAGCATTCCCTTCATGCTCAACCTTGTGATGAACTAAACGAACATGCGTTTCAAGAGAGTGTGTGGTGTTATTTTTTTAGCAAAGGACAATAAAAAAACTGTTACTTGGATGTATGTATAGAAGTCCTAGTTCATATGCTGAGAATGATACTAAACTTTTGGATGTTTTACATTCAGATATTATTAAAAAGTTCGATCACGTCTGTATAATGGGAGACTTTAATTATCCAAGAATAAACTGGCAAGAACCCTCGAAGGAAAACGAAGTGCTTGTGGAAGCAGTTAATGATACATATCTGATTCAGTCTGTTCGCAGTCCAACTAGAAAAAGAACAGGACAAAAACCTAGCTTGATTGATTTGATTCTGTAAACGACGATAACCTGATATCTGACATTGAACACCACAGTCCAGTTGGGAAAAGCGATCATGATGTGCTGATATTTGATGTATATATCGCAATTGATGACTGTGACAAGCAAAGCAAACATCATAAATATAATTATGCAAGAGGGAACTACAACAAAATGAGAGAGGATCTTAGAAAGGTTGACTGGACTGAGTTAGATAGCTTAGATGTGGAAACATGTTGGTCAAATATAAGAAATAAAATTCAAGAAGCAGTGGATTTATATATACCCAAAATTGGAAGTAAAGGTAACAAGAATTTAAGACCAAAGTGGATGAGGAAATCTGTATTAAAGAAAATTAAAAAAAAGTACAATTTATATAAAAGATTTTTGATCACACAAGATGGTATAGATTACCAAAATTATATCAAGTTAAGAAATGAATGTTCTAGAGAGGTGAGAAAAGCGAAAAGAGACTATGAGCATAAAATTGCAAAAAATAGTAAGAAGAATAGTAAATGCTTCTGGAAATATGTCCGCTCAAAATTGAATGTCAACTCTTCAAGTAGTCCCTGAGAAAAGAAGATGGTAATATTGCAGTTAGTGATAATGATAAGGCCGAGGTGCTAAATAAATTCTTTTCTAGTGTATTCATACATGAAAATATTGAAAATGTTCCTGAAATTGACAGCGCCTCTTTATCTGATGGAAAAACTCTGTGTGATATAGTCATTACACCATTAGCGGTTAAAAGAAAAATTAAGTAAATTGGACGTTGCTAAAGCTTCTGGTCCAGATGTTTTACCAGCTAGAGTACTAAAGGAGTTATGTGTAGAACTAGCAGTGCCTTTGTGTGTGCTGTTCAATAAATCAATAAGTGAAGGAGTGGTACCCAGTGATTGGAAGTTTGCAACTGTAACTGCTATATTTAAAAAAGGCACCAGGTCTGACCCAGGAAATTATCGCCCTGTAAGTTTGACTTGTATCCTTTGCAAAGTGCTTGAGTCATTTGTGAGAGATGCAATAGTAAACCATATGAATGATTTTTCCTTATATTCAGATTGCCAACATGGATTTAGACAGGGTAAATCATGTATTTACTTATATATTATGCACACATATGCTTTACTGTGTAAGTAACCTCCCCCCCCCCCCCCCCCGGCCAAAGTCTCCCCCCCCACCCCCCACCTTTACATGTGTCTTGCGAAGAAGGAGTCGAGGTCTGTGTCAATATCCACACGTACTTTCTTTCCGTTCTTCAGCATGGCAATCACTTTACAGTTAGATGTCCATGCACTGGTGGTGGCAGAATGTTCCTGGGCTTTCTTGAGGAGTTTAAAGTTTTTGTACGTCAAATCTTCAGTAACCACAACACCAGACTTGGCCAGCACCTCCTGTTTTTAATGATGAGGTCCCGTACTCTGCGACTGGCGAACTGGACGATGATGGCCCGTGGTCTGGTCTTCCGCTGTCCGCCTGTGGAGGTTGTCGGCGACGATGGTGTAGCTGTCCCCTGGGGCACGGAAGCCGGCGCTCGGTGGGCCACCTGGATATCCTCCTCCCGTGTCGTGACTTTCACCCGATCATTGAATAGACGAAGACACTCGTCAGTACAGTTTTCGTCGGATGTTTCTTTGAGTCCAAACACCCTTAAGTTCCACCTCCTTGAATACTGTTCTTGTTCGTTTTGGTTCTTTTCTATGTTTCTCGTTAACGTTTGAAGCTGTTGTTTCAGTTGACGGTTTTCGTTTTTAGTTTTTTCCACCTCTGTACGAAAACTGTCTTTTTCAATTTCCAGCGCGACGATTCTTTCTTCCATTCGTTCTAGTTTCTCCGTTAGAACTGTTGTCAGCGACACTAAGTCTTCCTTCGTTGCTAGTTGTTTCAGTTTTTTCGTGAATTCCTCTTTTGTTGGCATCTCCCTCAATGTCTGTTTGATTTCCTCGAGTGAATCCTTGGTTGACTTGCTAGTCGCCATTTCCCCTGTTTCGTCTATTGAGTTTTCCGTTTCACAATCACTTAACGCAGATTTTCTCTTTTTCGCTACTGATTTAACAGTTTCTTCTTTATCCGGACTGTATTCGTTCGAGGAGCTGGATGACGTTTTTCTCTTAAATCTCTGGAGGTATTGATGAATGCCGGAGCTCATAGTAGTGATCGGCAGACACTAGTAACACATTGCTGCATCAGTCAAAATGGTGGCGCCTCTGCATGCTCCAGAAAAGAAACTACAACTCGGTTTTCACAATAACTAGGATATGCAGAGTCACCAAAATTTCCACAGTTGTTCCTTTACAGATGGACGAACTGTCAGCTTACATTCCTGGTTAATTAATTACCGGGAAGTCCACTAATTCGCTCACAGTTACACAGATTTACGGAGCTGCGTAAAGGTCCGTCCGTCTTGTACGGGTGAGCAGTTCGCACCCTAACACAAAACAAGCAAATATGATAACAAAAGAAGGGGCGTAAAAAGACCGAAAGGCCTAGGCTACAAGCCACCCCTTCTACTACTACTACTACTACTACTACTACTACTTTTAGACTCCTTCGAAGTGTCGAGTAATCAATTTAACATGACTGCATAGATGACCGTCATCATTCAAGATTTTGTAGGGGTCCGTTTTTTCGTTGTGTGTTGTCTGTTTTTTTTGGGTTTTTTTAATGTCCGCGATCATCTTGAGCATGTTTAGTTAAGGCATTGCAGTCCCCCCCCCCCCCCCCCCCCCCTTCCCATGGTGTTACACAATTTTTGCTCGTTGCCTGGTTGATGAGGGGCAACACGGATGGTGCGAGAGGTGAGTGGAGGATGGAATGTTTGGTAGAGCAAAGGGTAGAGTGGTGAGTGTTATATTTTCTTTATCTACATTCATCACAATATGGACATAAATAAATGTTGAGTTCGATAGTAGTTTTATTAAAAACTACAGTTAAGTTGCCATCTAGTCGAGTCCAGCAACCAATCATTAAGATAAATTGAGAAAAGAGAGATTGAAAAAAGAAAATTAAATGTGATTGTATTTGGGAAAGTGAGAGAGAGTGATGAAGTTAGTCAGGAGGACAGAGAAAAAGAGGATTTGCTGAGGGTAAAGAAAATGCTAGAAAAGATTGATGCCAAACTCAAAGATGAATCTGTTTGTGAACCAGTAAGACTCGGGGGAAAAAATCTGACAAACCGAGGTTACTTGGATTCAAGATTGGTTCTGAAAAAGGGAAAGAAATAATACTGAGGAACTATGGTACCTTAAACCAGGGAAAACAAAGAGAGGAAAAAATCTATTTCAATCCAGACTTCACCCGTTACAGAGGCAGAGACACAGGGAATTGAAGAACTTGCTTGAAACCAAGAAGGAAAGGGAGAAAAAATGACTGGATCATAGAGGTGGGAAAATTGTTAAGAGGTTGGCCAGTGGTGCTGGAGCGGTGGGGGGGGGGGGGGGGGGGGGGGGGGGGGGAAAAGCAGTGATGAATGTGAATGAAAATGTACATAGTTTAAATATTGATCAAGACACATTTTGTTCAAATAGTTGCACCGTAATTTATTCAAATCTGGATAGTTTCTTGAACAAGAAGAGCGAGTTATTTTCATTGTTCAAGAAAAAAATGCGAGTGTGATTGCGTTAACTGAAATTAAAGCTAAACGACAGTTGGATATAAACATGCCTGAGTATTGTATTCCTGGTTATGATTGTTTTATGAATAAGGACCCATTCTAGGGGTAGCATTGTATGTAAAGCATTCCCTTCATGCTCAACCTTGTGATGAACTAAACGAACATGCGTTTCAAGAGAGTGTGTGGTGTTATTTTTTTAGCAAAGGACAATAAAAAAAACTGTTACTTGGATGTATGTATAGAAGTCCTAGTTCATATGCTGAGAATGATACTAAACTTTTGGATGTTTTACATTCAGATATTATTAAAAGTTCGATCAGTCTGTATAATGGGAGACTTTAATTATCCAAGAATAAACTGGCAAGAACCCTCGAAGGAAAACGAAGTGCTTGTGGAAGCAGTTAATGATACATATCTGATTCAGTCTGTTCGCAGTCCAACTAGAAAAAGAACAGGACAAAAACTAGCTTGATGTTTTTGATTCTGTAAACGACGATAACCTGATATCTGACATTGAACACCACAGTCCAGTTGGGAAAAAGCGATCATGATGTGCTGATATTTGATGTATATATCGCAATTGATGACTGTGACAAGCAAAGCAAACATCATAAATATAATTATGCAAGAGGGAACTACAACAAAATGAGAGAGGATCTTAGAAAGGTTGACTGGACTGAGTTAGATAGCTTAGATGTGGAAACATGTTGGTCAAATATAAGAAATAAAATTCAAGAAGCAGTGGATTATATATACCCAAAATTGGAAAAGTAAAGGTAACAAGAATTTAAGACCAAAGTGGATGAGGAAATCTGTATTAAAGAAAATTAAAAAAAAAGTACAATTTATATAAAAGATTTTTGATCACACAAGATGGTATAGATTACCAAAATTATATCAAGTTAAGAAATGAATGTTCTAGAGAGGTGAGAAAAGCGAAAAGAGACTATGAGCATAAAATTGCAAAAAATAGTAAGAAGAATAGTAAATGCTTCTGGAAATATGTCCGCTCAAAATTGAATGTCAACTCTTCAAGTAGTCCCCTGAGAAAAGAAGATGGTAATATTGCAGTTAGTGATAATGATAAGGCCGAGGTGCTAAATAAATTCTTTTCTAGTGTATTCATACATGAAATATTGAAAATGTTCCTGAAATTGACAGCGCCTCTTTATCTGATGGAAAAACTCTGTGTGATATAGTCATTACACCATTAGCGGTAAAAGAAAAAATTAAGTAAATTGGACGTTGCTAAAGCTTCTGGTCCAGATGTTTTACCAGCTAGAGTACTAAAGGAGTTATGTGTAGAACTAGCAGTGCCCTTTTTGTGTGCTGTTCAATAAATCAATAAGTGAAGGAGTGGTACCCAGTGATTGGAAGTTTGCAACTGTAACTGCTATATTTAAAAAAGGCACCAGGTCTGACCCAGGAAATTATCGCCCTGTAAGTTTGACTTGTATCCTTTGCAAAGTGCTTGAGTCATTTGTGAGAGATGCAATAGTAAACCATATGAATGATTTTTCCTTATATTCAGATTGCCAACATGGATTTAGACAGGGTAAATCTTGTATGACACAACTTTTAGAAGTAATGGAAGATTTTACAAATATGATCGATGATGGGCTTGCTTTTGACGTAATTTACTTGGATTTTAGGAAAGCTTTTGACTCTGTGCCCACTACCGATTGTTAAAAAAATTAGAAGGTTATGGTATAAATGGGAATATATACAACTGGATTAAGAGTTTTCTTTTTAATCGAGTACAAAGGGTGAAAAGTTGGAAATCATTATTCTTCAAATATAGATGTTGTAAGCGGTATTCCGCAGGGAAGTATTCTTGGACCTATTCTGTTCACAGTTTTTATAAATGACCTGCCAGAATGTGTAATTAGTTCATGTAAAATATTTGCAGATGATACAAAATATATGATTTCTGTAAGTAACCATCTTAAAATTTCAAGATGTTATTGTAATCTAAGTGGAGTGAAACATGGAATTTATATTTTAATCCAGTTAAATGCAAGGTTATACATTATGGAAAAATAATCCGGAGTATACATATACTATGAAATTTTAATGATGCTGTCTCAGATGTTGATTCCGTTTCAGAAGAAAAGATCTTGGTGTAATGTTTGATAGCAGTCTGAAATTTGACAAGCACATAAACAGTGTAATGATGAAAGCAAATAAAATGCTCGGCATAATCAGAAGGTCTTTTTCATATTTGGATACTGAAGTTTTTACATTACTATATAAGGCATTAGTTAGACCCCACCTGGAGTATGGAAATGTGATATGGAGCCCTTATTTAAAAAGGCAATCAGCAAGTATTGAGAAAGTTACAAAAAAGAGCCACCTTGTTAATTAAGGAATTCAAATATGTTAGCTATGCAGATAGATTGCGAAGGTTTAAATTTACCATCGTTAAAGTTCCGACGAATAAGGGGAGACTTGATTGAGACTTACAAGCTATTTAAAGGTCTACTTTAGAGGTTTTCGATAATTGGTCAGCTTATGCAGAAATATGAAATGTTTTTATAAATTGGTAAAATAAACATCCGATTCGCTCCCGATCACACGAAATCAATCCGCGAAAGTGGGCATTTTCACCTGTAATCAAGAAAACGGGAGGTAATCAACTAAATCTTGGCATGGCTTAACTACTCTTGGGGTGTGACGTCACATGATGGACTCATTTTTTTAACACATTTTTTCAAAATAACCACTAATCAAATTACAAGAAATTCTGATAACAAAATCCAAATTAAATATTGTCGCCTAATATTAGAAAATTTTTATTTAGTAACAGAGTGGCACCGTATTGGAACAAACTACCTGCACACATTAAAAAAGCAAAAGATTTGAATACTTTTAAAAACCTTCTGGATACTAACGCTGAGTTAAATATGTTAAAATTTCAATTTGATTGATAGAATAGATTAAAATATATTTTGAGCATATGCATAATTAAGCAACCAATGTTTATGAAATAAGATGATTGGGACACAAAAAGCTGTGAGGCTATCAAAGTCCCAAGTGAACTGAACTGAACTGAACACAAAAAAAAAAAAATAATAATCAAGGGATACAATTCTAACATGCATATGTGACATCTCCCTTCTTCAGCTTATTGCTATATTATTATTATTTTATTTTTATGTATGTTCTTCTTTCTTTCATCTTACTATATTACTATCTTTAAGTGACAAACTTAATTTTTTTTTTTTTTATTTTTTTTTTTTTTTTATTTTATATATATATTTTTTTAATGTAATCTTCATTCTATTCTGTTCAGCACTGAATGTCTTGTACATGTTGTAATAAGCATTGTATTAACAATTAATTTAAATTTATTGCTATTATTCTTTCAAAAGTTATGTAAGTATAAATTTAAATAGATATGATAAATGTCTTTTCACAGTTTAGCTACTGAGACATTATAATATTCAAAAGTCTTGTTTCCATCACAATATGAACTAAAACAAAACTATAACATTATGTTTTTTAACATCAGTTGAAGCAATTGTCTTTTTTCTTCATGTCTTGAACACCACATATATTACTAATGTTTCATTGACATTTAAATAATCTGGAACAAATAATTTTAACTTTATGAACAGAATTTAACATATAACATTTCAAACAAAATATTCATTCATTCTTTCAGGCATTCTCACAATTCTACCACTCCTTGTTGTAGTGTGTTCAGAAACTTCAGCTTCTGAAGTGCCTTTTTGTTTACTTGTTTTGTTTGTTTGTTTGGCATCATGTGTTTGTTTCCTTGTTTGATTGTTTTCTTTAGTCGTCTTACTGTTTGTGTCAGTGTCATATTCACTCTCACTTTCTTCTTGGTAAATGTACTGTTTGTCAGGATTTGTTTGTTTTCTGTTTGGATTTGTACTTGTGCTTTGTTTAATTCTGTCAGTATTTGTACTTTTTTTTTCTTTCACTTTCATCAAATCTCTTCTGTTTCTCTCAGTGTGCCTGTTTCCGTTTGAACATAATATGATCTTTGTGTATTTGCTGGTTTTATAACCTTTGCTGGTTTCCACACATCTTTGTCATTCACATAGACTTTGTCATCTGGTTTGAGTTTAGACAACGCTTTTGCTCCTTTGTCATAATAGTGTTTCTGCTTCTTTTGTTTTTCTTTTAGTTCCTTTCTGACTTGATCAGATTTCTTTTTTTTAGATTTCTTTGTTGGAACATTGAGTCTTGTTTTAACCGTTGAGTGCCTTTAGTCGGTCAGCTGACGCGGTAATAAAAGTGCTCTTCCAGTGCCTATGGGCCGTCCCCTGAGGTCATGCATTTTTCTTGAATTTTCATTCGTTACTATTTCTATCAACGGACTCAAATAGAGTTTGCGTACAAAGCCTTATATGTCTGTGGTCTTAAATAATATGTAAATGACCACACGTGAGGGGAAAGCCCATTTATTCTCATCACTGACTGGATGACCAGCCAGCACTTCATGTCTCGCTTGCAAAGATGGCGACGCAACCTTCGACAAGCCCAGCGACCAAATCAACGTATTTACACAGCTGAGCAGGCTCTGCTGATGATTTTTGACAAACACAATAATCTTTTATTCAACGACTAACTCGAGCATGAAGGTGAGATGATGATAGTGGTGGAATTGCCGACCATATTCGTCAGTTATTGAGTAGGGCTCTGTGACCTCAGTGTGTGTTCAGCTGACTTGTGTCGAACGAGCCAGCCTCGTGTGTACTCTGCACTGCGTGCCGGTGGCCAGTGGTGTGATAGCGCGAGAGGGGAGCACGGCTTGCTTGCGGCGTGACACGGGGCAGAGGGAAAGGTAGGGGAAGATGAGGGGGGAAGAGAGGGTTGAAGTCCAGCAAGGGAGCGTGGTGGGGAGAGGGGGGGGCGTGGTCGTGGACTGGTCAGTCTGCATCGAGTGTGAGCGTCTTGATAGACTTCCAAACTGTTTTACTTTCATTTACAGGTGTAGTGTGACAATACAAACTTTATTTTCAACTTTTTTGCTGTGTGTTCTTGTTTGGATGTGGTAAATACATATGTTTTTGATCGTGCAAAAAAATCTATCCAAATCTAAAAGGCTAAATACTTTTTTATTATCAAAATTAAAACAAAAGAAGCCAGATTCAAAATCTTCATTCAATTTCCTTCAAAAATGATATAGATTTAATTTTTCTATCTTTGTAGTTTCTGAGCTAGAATTTTTTGTTAATTATCATGAGATTTCCAGGCACCTGGGAACACCTTTGTTTGTACTATTGTGGGGCACTGAACGGGTTAAGTGTTCTGTTCATGAGTTGCTGTCAGTGCATCATCATGTTCTTTTTGTGTGCATCCTGATACAAGAATGTCATCAACCCAGTTATCAACTCTTGGAATGTCACTGAACAACTGTTTCATTGTTTTGTGGAATACTTCACTCGAACTAGCCAGACCCATTGGTAATCTTTTAAAAATATATCTGCCAAATGGTGTCTGCATGCAGCATAATTTTGAGCTTTCCTCATCTGGCGGTATTTGCCAGAATCCACTTTGAGCATCCAGTTTTGTGAAAAATTCAGCTCCATCTAATTGTGCTGTAACTTCTTCAACTGTTGGCATGGCAAAATGCTCTCTTTTTATAGCGTTGTTAAGATCTTTGGGATCCATGCAAATCCTCAAAGTCTTGTCTGGTTTTTCTACAACCACCATGCTACTGACCCAATCTGTCGGTCCTTCTTGTTTTTCAATAACACCTAGTTTTTCCATTCTGTCAAGTTCTTCCTTGATTCTGCCTCTCAGTGCAAAGGGGATTTTTCTTGGTGGCTGTATGACAGGTTTTACTGTTGGGTCCAACTCAATGTGATGTGGCTGACTGAGACACCCTAATTCTTGAAAAAAATTCAGGAAAATCTGTGTAGACTGTTTCAGCATCTACACTCAAGATTTGAATTATGTTTAATTCTTCAATTGATTCAAGATCTATGAGTGCAGATTGATTTGTATTTACAACTCATGATGTTGCACATGATGTTACTGTGTCTTCAATTTGTCCATTCATGTCTGGCCAAAACATGAATCTCCTTGCCCTGTTTTTACATTTTTCAATTCCTAGATGACCTTCATGAATCCTTTCAAGCATTTCTGATTGCATTGATTTGGGGATTACAATTCTGTCTGCCTTGAAAATAAGATCATTAATAATACTGAGTTCTTCATTGTACTGAAAGTATTGTCTGATCTCATTGGGTATTACATTGTTTTTGTTTGCAGGCCATCCTTTTTGTATTTGTTCTTTGAGTAGAACTAGTTCACTATCTTTGTCTGTTTCTCTTTCATTTCTTCTAGTTTATAATCTTTAACTTTAAGATTTTCTAGAAGTGTGTTTACGTGAATTCTGAGAATTTCTTCTTCTGCTGACTTCATTGTGTGAGACTGCGACTGTTGCCGTTGCTCTTGATAATGTGTCTGCAACATACATTTCTTTTCCAGGTTTGTATGTGATGTCCAAATCATATCTTTGCAGTCTCAACATAAATCTTTGTATTCTCGGTGGACATTTGTTTAGTGTTTTTCTCCAGATGTTTTCAATTGGTTTGTGATCTGTTTCCACCTTGCACTGTTTGCCATATATGTACTGATGGAATTTTCACATGCAAAAACAATTGCAAGTGTTTCCTTTTCAATTTGGGCATATTTTTGTTCTGTTTCTGTGAGTGCTCTGGAAGCATATGCAACTGGTTTTTCATTTTGTAGTAATGCACACCCAAGCCCAATTGAAGAAGCATCTGTAGTGATATTTACTGGTTTGTTTGGATTGTAATGAGCTAGAATGGGAGCTTTTGTTAACATGTCCTTTGTTTCTGAAATGCTTCCTCCTGCTCTTGATTAACGTGGTGACAGCCCTGATGTGGCCCTCTGCGGTCGGCTGGGCTATAAGCAACATTATCTTATCTTATCTTCCTGCTCTTGATTCCATTGCCAGTCTACTTTTTTCTGCAAAAGTGTACGCATTGGTGCAGTGTAATCAGCCATCTGTGGAAAAAATTTTCCAAGATAGTTGATCATTCCCAAGTATCTTTGCAGATCTTTTTTGCTTTTGGGTGAAGGTATGTTTTTTGCCGGAATAGCTCAGTTGGTAGAGCGCCCGACTCGTGATCCTGGGGTTACGGGTTCGAATTTCGGTACAGGGGGATTTTTCCCTCTGAGTTAACATTGGTTCTGACTCCATTCCCCATACAGTCCTTCGAATGAGACTATAAACCGAGGTTCCGTGTGTGAACGCATGCACAACATCTTGCACACACGTAAAATCCCATCACCAACTTTCGGAAGAGAAGGCCAGTTTGGCCGTTGGTATGGATGACACGCTACACATAGCATGCACCTTCCCCGAAGTTGGAGTATGGCTGCCTTAATGGCGGGATAAAAAATGGTCATAACACACGCAAGTGTCAGAATCTTCAACTCGATGAAGGTGGACACTCAAAGAAAGAAGAAGAAGAAGTCTATGTGTGTGTGATGTCAGAGTGTGTGACTGACTGTGGTACTCAAGAAGTTTTGGAAAACATGAAGGTGAATGGATATGTAAGGCAGAAGGATAGAAAGAAGGAGGGAAAGCAGAGGAAATAGAGAAATGACCAGATCTTAGTAACAAACAATAACAGTATCACAATCAAGTCATCCAAGTATAGTTGTACATGTATTCAAATCTGTAACATAATAAATGAACAAAATGTAAATGAGTAGGCTGTTGTATGTAACCCAGGTTCCTAAACGCACAGACCCAGACCACAAATAACCAAAACTCTGACTGTACGATTATACTCCAATTTTTATTAACAATTTAAATAGACAAAAATCCCAAGCAACAATATTAACCTAAAACATGGGCTGATTCAATTTTAAGGTGATAAGTGACAAAAGAACTTCAGGTGGTGACAGAGAGAAGAAACGAGTGGGCAACTCAAAAGGGGCACTGCAAAAGAATACAAAACATAAAAATCTGCACGGGACTATGTGCGAAAAACACAAATAATAACAATGGCCAAACCAAAAGCCATCAAAGGCCTTCAGCAAACATCTCAACTAGGAAACACGCAATGAGGGACAACGCATCACTAATAAAATAGTAGTGATCTTATCAAGTTCAAATCCACTTGACCCTGTTATGGTAATGCCAAACACACTTTGATCTGATCCAGTGTTAAACTGAATACAGTGAGTTGCATACCAATATACTGACAGCTATTCGCTATCAATTGGCCACCTGACCATGGCGGCAAATCTGCTTACATACTTTATCAGTCATCCAACTGAACCACTAGGCAGCAAGCCAGATCAATCATTCCTCTCCTACTAGTCCCAGGTTTCCAAAAGATGTCCCCATAAAACCAATTTCATACTACTAATAAAATAATTTTAAGGATAACAGTAATCCTTGAAAGCAAGTATTTTTTCTTTTCAACTGAGAAAGCAAAAATAAACATCCTCTGAAATTCAAGGAAAACTTCTCCAAACTTAACACATGTACCATGATTAAAACACAAAGAACCGTGTACCAAACTTAACACATGTGCAATGATTAAAACACAAAGAACCATGTACCAAACTTAGCACATGTGCAATGATTAAAACACAAAGAACCATGTACCAAACTTAGCACATGTACCATGATTAAAACACAAGGAACCATGTACCAACTTAACACATGTGCCATGATTAATACACAAAGAACCATGTACCAACTTAACACATGTGCCATGATAAAACACAAAGAATCATGAGATGTAGACATTTCCTCTACCAAAACCATGTGATGTGACAAACACTATTTTACTGCAAGAACAAAGGAAAATGAGATTTATTTAGGACCATGTGGTCTAAAACACAATCTCTCAAAATTGTTTCTGATGCAATGTGGTGTGAACCACATTCCAAAACAACAGTGAATAATAAGTAACCTGAACTCACCTTCAAATAATACAACTAGGTTTAAACTTAATTCAACATGCGGGCCTAAAATTCTAACAACTGGAAATATAACAACTAAAGCCAAGTGCAATTCTTATAAGGAAAATCCACCAAAAACCAATGCCATCCAGTTGACAGCACAAAAAATATGTGGCAATTCTAAAGGAAAAGAATCAATTAGTATCTTTTAAAGCATACTTTTAATACTTAGAGTAACTAACCTGGATTAGCACCCCAAAACCACACACCGTTTCCCCAACCTGTCTGACTCAACACATGTAATTGCAGGAAGTGATCAGTCAGCAGGAAGTGGACAAACAGGCAAAAATAAAGGTGTCTTAATACTAAAATCGGCTAAATAACAAGACATATAGAACAATAATACTAGTGGGAAGCAGTAGATGTCTTTACCTCAAAATATTACAATCACTAATGAAAATTTTTATTTATTATTTCTTTTAACATACTAAAATTGCCTAAAACCTTAGTAACCTGTGAATTCTGACAGGTTACATTCACCCCTCCTAAGGAGAATTGTTTACCCTTGTTAACTAACAAGGACAGAGTAAACAATAAAGTTAGGTACTGAAAAAAAAAAAATACCTTCCAACGACAAACAGGCAATTATGAACAAAATGGATATAACAATGAAACCAACAATGGATGCAGCCCAAAGCTAGTAATCCCGGACGAGCCCCCACTTTTTGTAACCCAGGTTCCTAAACGCACAGACCCAGACCACAAATAACCAAAACTCTGACTGTACGATTATACTCCAATTTTTATTAACAATTTAAATAGACAAAAATCCCAAGCAACAATATTAACCTAAAACATGGGCTGATTCAATTTTAAGGTGATAAGTGACAAAAGAACTTCAGGTGGTGACAGAGAGAAGAAACGAGTGGGCAACTCAAAAGGGGCACTGCAAAAGAATACAAAACATAAAAATCTGCACGGGACTATGTGCGAAAAACACAAATAATAACAATGGCCAAACCAAAAGCCATCAAAGGCCTTCAGCAAACATCTCAACTAGGAAACACGCAATGAGGGACAACGCATCACTAATAAAATAGTAGTGATCTTATCAAGTTCAAATCCACTTGACCCTGGTTATGGTAATGCCAAACACACTTTGATCTGATCCAATGTTAAATTGAATACAGTGGGTTGCATACCAATATACTGACAGCTATTCGCTATCAATTGGCCACCTGACCATGGCGGCAAATCTGCTTACATCCTTTATCAGTCATCTAACTGAACCACTAGGCAGTAAGCCAGATCAATCATTCCTCTCCTACTAGTCCCAGGTTTCCAAAAGATGTCCCCATAAAACCAATTTCATACTACTAATAAAATAATTTTAAGGATAACAGTAATCCTTGAAAGCAAGTATTTTTTCTTTTCAACTGAGAAAGCAAAAATAAACATCCTCTGAAATTCAAGGAAAACTTCTCCAAACTTAACACATGTACCATGATTAAAACACAAAGAACCGTGTACCAAACTTAACACATGTGCAATGATTAAAACACAAAGAACCATGTACCAACTTAGCACATGTGCAATGATTAATACACAAAGAACCATGTACCAACTTAACACATGTGCCATGATAAAACACAAAGAATCATGAGATGTAGACATTTCCTCTTACCAACCAAAACCATGTGATGTGACAAACACTATTTTACTGCAAGAACAAAGGAAAATGAGATTTATTTAGGACCATGTGGTCTAAAACACAATCTCTCAAAATTGTTTCTGATGCAATGTGGTGTGAACCACATTCCAAAACAACAGTGAATAATAAGTAACCTGAACTCACCTTCAAATAATACAACTAGGTTTAAACTTAATTCAACATGCGGGCCTAAAATTCTAACAACTGGAAATATAACAACTAAAGCCAAGTGCAATTCTTATAAGGAAAATCCACCAAAAACCAATGCCATCCAGTTGACAGCACAAAAAATATGTGGCAATTCTAAAGGAAAAGAATCAGTTAGTATCTTTTAAAGCATACTTTTAATACTTAGAGTAACTAACCTGGATTAGCACCCCAAAACCACACACCGTTTCCCCAACCGTCTGACTCAACACATGTAATTGCAGGAAGTGATCAGTCAGCAGGAAGTGGACAAACAGGCAAAAAATAAAGGTGTCTTAATACTAAAATCGGCTAAATAACAAGACATATAGAACAATAATACTAGTGGGAAGCAGTAGATGTCTTTACCTCAAAATATTTACAATCACTAATGAAAATTTTTATTTATTATTTCTTTTAACATACTAAAATTGCCTAAAACCTTAGTAACCTGTGAATTCTGACAGTTACATGTATAACAGACATTGGCTTTTAAAACAAAAACAGAGAAATTTAAAAGCTGACCAGATCTTGCTTACAAAACAACAGCACCAGATCAAAAACAGAGAAAATTAAAAGCTGACCAGATCTTGCTTACAAAACAACAGCACCGGATGAAAATCAAAACATAGAAATAAACAGCAAAGATGGCTTCTTTTCATGTTCAAAAATATGTACAAACATGGCAAACAAATGCAGTTTTTTCTTTGATGGATGCATGCATGATGGCCTGGTGGCCTGAGGCACACAGTGCAAATGCATCCATCTCTTGCATTCTTTACAGTTCCCCCATGTTCCCCCCCCCCCCCCCCCCCCCCCCCCCCCCTGTCAAACATTGAACACAAAGCTGTGATGCAGCTTTCAAAATTGTTTTTCCCCTTTTCCATTCCCCTTTTCCTTTCCCCCCTTTTTCTCCTCCTGTTTCTTTCCCTTCTTGCAAGCTTCTCCTCTTTCTTCTCTTCTCTCTTTCTCTTCTTTTCTGCTTTCTCTTCCTCCTTCCTTATCTTGTCTTCTTTCTCCTTCCTCTTCATCTCTAACACAGCCTCGCTGGTGAGGATTCTATGAACAACAATGGGTTCTTTCTTCTTAAGGGTAGATCTACTTTGCTTCTTCCCCTGTCCACGATCAATGCACAAAACTTCATCCATGTTGCTCTGCCATGAAGTGCATGGCATGGGTTCTGTATTTTTATCTCCACTGACCTTGCGAAGGAGATCGTCCACTTCACTGTAGGCACGACCCTTCTGCAACATCAGGATCAGCCACCCTCTGAAAAGATATCCTCACCCAACAAAAGAGTTGCTATGGAGGCATCCTCAAGAAACATAAAGTCCGAGACAGCTGATCCTGACATTGCTGAGGTTGTGACTGTGCTAGGGGCAGCAGTAGTGGTGACCATGGTACTGGTAGTGGCATTGCAAGTGGTGACCGTGGCAGTTGAAACCGGGGCAGGGCCTGTGTCAGTGGAGACCGGGGCAGGCCTGTGTCAGTGGAGACCGGGGCAGGGCCTGTGTCCAGTGGAGAACCGGGGCAGGGCCTGTGTCAGTGGAGACCGGGGCAGGGCCTGTGTCAGTGGAGACCGGGGCAGGGCCTGTGTCAGTGGAGACCGGGGCAGGGCCTGTGTCAGTGGAGACCGGGGCAGGGCCTGTGGCAGTGGAGACCGGCGGGCGGGCTGTGGCAGTGGAGACCGGGGCAGGGCCTGTGGGCAGTGGAGACCGGGCAGGTCGCTCGAAGAAGGTTTTGTACGCCCTCTCTGGTATGGCTGTGGGCTGAAGGGATAGATCCCTGTTACTGCAAAGCCAGATCGAATGTTTTCCGGGTCATGGCCTGACCCACCCTCTCAGAAAAGTCCAGCAAAACTTGCCTTGTTGACCACATGGTTTTCTGTCCCCACTCATGAATTCTGTGCACTCCCTGCGGAAGCCCTTCGTAAGTGAGGAGAAACAGGACCTGTCCAGTGCTGCAGCCAGTGACTGGTGTGAGGGGTCAAGGCTATGATTGTGATCCCCTTTTGAATAGCAAGCCCCAGCATCTGCAGAGCTTCATGGCTGTGGTGTTGATCAAAAAAAGGACCTGAGGTCGCTCAGGGCCACAGTGTTTCAGGAACACCTCCTTGAACCACTGGACCCCGAGTGAATCCTCCATCCATGCCTTGTCTTGATAAGTCCATACCGAAAGGGGAGGGGCCTGCGTAGTTGAAAAGCCATGCACCGCCTTGTGCGTCTTCCCTTTTACAATAAACATTGGGGCATGGTGGTACCCCCTGCACTCACATAGGCTACAACTGTAATGTTTTGCCTCGAAGGCGAGACAACGGCTGTTGAGGGACTTCTGTCCCTTCTGACAAAGGACTTTGCAAGGCGTATGTTCCAAATTAAAACCACTCTCATCCATATTCCAGAGATGCTGGGAGTCAATGCCGCCGATCAACTCACCAACATCTCTGAAATATCTATCCACCACCTCTTTGCTCATTGCCTGCCCCGGTTGGTACAAAGTTTGGATGGTGATCTGAGCGACAGCTCAGAGTGGCGTTTCATGAAACGCTTATACCACTTTTGTCCAGCTGGACCATCTTCTTTAAAAGGGTCTTCAGATGTGCTTTCCGGCAAAACTCTGCTGCCTTAACCTGGACGAGTCGTTTTGTAAGTCCAAAGCCCCTGTCGGCGAGGTCTCGCAGCTTGGCTGAGAAGGCGACCTCCACGTTGGTCGGCATCACCGGCGTGCCCCCTTTGCCGATCCCTTGTCTCTGTAACACAATCAATGAATACGAAATAAAGAAAATGAACTCAATACATTTTCAAAGATAGAATTTAAAACAGATAATTGAAAATACACAAAACATAGACTCCATACCAATACCCAAGACAAACCCTTGATGCATTTACTTACTTTGAAGGGCCCTTTCAGTCTGCTGAATAAAAAGACATTGTAGATTGTGTGCTCTACAAATTGGCTTTGTTTAAAAAGATAAACAGAAACAAAAATATAACACCAACCTTCCCGTTCATGTGATCAGAAAGGGTCATCACAGGAATGTTGAATTCCTTGGAGGCTTTCTTCTGGCTTATCTGGCCCGATCTGATGAGTCCAAGGGCTCTCTCCAGATCATCCTTGGAGTACTTGGGAGGCATGCTTTCTGAAAATGTATAGAAAACACCTGCTAAAATGATCCCATAAACACATTTATGTAACATCACATGATTAAACACATACAAACACACACACACACATACTGTTCAAGCATTGACACTTCAAGTGTAGACCTAGTCTAAAGTCATTTGTATACTATTTCATGTGCCTATTGTTTACATTTTGACTGCTAAGTCCTCATTATTAATTGTATACATTCTTTTAATTAAAAAGAATAACATTTAGCATTAATACAGCTTAAAAGACTTTTTAAAAAAACTCAAAATCTTCAACAGATGCGTGGGTACGGACCGAGGAAGACCCTGATTTTTTCAGGGCCCCGGGACCGTACCTCTTTCAACTTTGCTGAACGCTACGTTATGTTTTGACAAATACCCATGAAACTTGATTGAAAGCATACTTTTAACCCCCATAATTGTGTTAAGCATGAAAAATACATCTAGAACGACCCAAAATGAGCTCTACGACCATTTAAAACAACCATATCAACTGAATTGATCGAGTGAAAAACTTACCAGTTTCCACAAGCAGGGAGCGAAAGTAGAAGTGGGTTTGCCGTGTAGGCAGGTAACACCGTAAAGTGAGCGCGAAGACGTCATTGGCTACAATATGCGCTGCAGGATAGTTCTAATTTAAAAATAGACGCTTCACGAACCGACTGGAGGTCAACAGACGACTAAAAACGACGAAAACCGAAGGGGTACGGTCCGAGGAAGGGGTACGGACACCGGCGCACTTACTCTACAAGGGAAGAGAGACAGGAATAGGTTTGTAAAGGTTTGTTATTTGTCCTGGAAGATCATGAAACTTTTGGGGTGCATGGTCGATGTTGTAATTTTCTCTGTTGAAGTCTGCAATGGTTGGTTATGGACTAAAGGATCACCATGAAGCTTTGACCACTGATGCCATAGTGGCAAGACCCAAGGTTGCCAGTGTAGCACAGATGAGGGTGCCTCCAATGTTGTTGTGGGATCCACACCCATACAGCTCAGCAAACAATTCCTCCATGTTGGATTTTTGCAATGCTGTGTCCACATTCATGTAACTGTGTGTGATGAGTGGGGGGATAGACTGGGGGGAGGATTCTCAATTAGAAATTACAGAGTTACTTTTCATTAAAAAAAATTTTTTTTAATCAGCTCCATCCTCTCTTGCTACTGGTAGAAGGAGTGACTGCCTGGTATTAGTTTTTACAGAAAATGTTATTTTCCTGAAGATTGTTGTGATGATTTATGACTGGAAGTCCAGATGAATCATCCATGGGGCCTGTGCAGTCTGCTTGTGGACAACCAAAGCACTGACTGCACCAGTGTCCAAGCAAAAGAAGAGGACAAATTTCCACCACTTTCTGAACTTCAGACGAGACCTGTAGTAAGAGCACAGGTTGATCATGGTTGTCAGCACCATCATGATTCCTTGTGCACTCCATTCAAGGTGATGGCAGCCCTGATCTGGCCCTTTGCAGTCGGCTTGTCTATAAACAACATGTACTCCATAACCGCTAGGGGTCAGGAATACCGTGCCCTTTCTACACCCCCTTGTCCTTTTCTGACTGTCTGTCAGACCCATCATGGGTGCTGGTCAAGGGTGTCACCTGACGGCAGTCAAACCAGTCAGTGGCCTGTGGCCAGCCAATCTTCCAGTAATCTCCCGTCTAGCGACATCAAGGCAAAGTGTCTGCAGAAGCCCTGCGCTTGTAGCTTCAAAGGAGAGGAAATGGAGATTGGGTGCGTTCTTCCAGATGACATAGTGAATCTGACTTGAAGTTGTAGGATGGGACTAAACTCAACAGAACAGCTGCTCTTTCCTCCACAGAGGGAAAGTCAGGCTTCATGGAATAAAGTCATCAAGCTCCATGCAGGTTTGCTCTCCTGGGTTTCGCCAGAAGAGGATGGGTGTGGCTATGATGTTGAAACGATGACAGGCGTCTGCACAGTCATCTGAACTTGTCTGTTGACAGACTTCTTCCGTGTGCAGGATCCTTCTGGCGGCACCAGGTTGTAACGGATCACTTGTGCGGGAAATGGAAAGGACAGGGCAGGTGGAGCAGGAGAGTAGGGAGAATGGCGGGCATGGAGTAGATGTCTGGTTTATACAGTTCCAAGTGTTGTGACAGGAATGAGTGGAATGGAACATGACACTGACAAGTCTCCACACAGAAATTGGATTCAAAGTGATAGTTGTGGGTGGTATAAAAAGAGTTGATTTCTGTACACAAGATGTGTATGTACAGTTATGATTGTGGAATGTATCGCTTAGTGGGAATTATAAATCTTCACACAAAGAGTTGACTGAATTTGCATTGATAGAGATAATTGTGGGTTGTATGTATTACGGAGCAACAGTTCTCTCAACAGTTACATTAGTACATTATCATGCTACACACTTTCATTCGCATACAAGCAGTCTGTTCTTGCTGTACAGGCCACCAAAAAGGCACTCTGAGGATCGGCAGTATTGGCTATGTGCTGAATAAGGGAAAAGTGGTCTGCTCATCCTAACTGCACCGATAGCGATAGTGTACTTCTAAGTGGCTTCAGTACTTGTAAGTTGTTTGAAGGAATGACAATCTAGCCACATTGTTTCTCTCTCACACACACATACCGACACACAGTCTACGGGCACTAGCTGTCTCAGACATACATGCAGGGGCATCAAGTGATCCGTCTAGCTTGTGATTGTAGGACGCCTATACTTCACCAATAGGCCACAGTTAAGGTCCAGCGTATGTTGTGAGTAAATGTAATCTAGGTACACTTGTAAATCTTTTTGACACATATATATATATACACATGGAGTTATTAAGCAATTTGTCGAGCCATACACGGTGTTTTGATTGACTGCACAAGACATCGGCTACTGTTCAGCCTCAGACGATGGTGAAGAGCTACTGTCACAGCTGTACATTGTATCAGCAAGTAACAGTTTACACATTTGCTCTCTGTTGCATGCACGAACATGTGCTCCCGCGCGCGCACACACACACACACACACACACACACACACACACACACACACACACACACACTCACACATACACACACAGTGATGTGTCCAGTCATTAATCTGTGACTTTGTCTATCATACAGTTCACCAACAAATGACGGTGAAAATCTACGGTTATGGCTATAGGTTGAAGCCGGGTGTGACAGTTTACACACTCTCTCTCTTCTGCACACACAGTTATCAAGCATCTGTCCCAGCATTGTGACTGTGCCTGCCCTACATATCATACAGTTCACCTACAAATGAGGGTGAAAATCGATGGTTATGGCTATAGGTTGAAGCCGGGTGTGACAGTTTACACACTCTCTCTCTTCTGCACACACAGTTATCAAGCATCTGTCCCAGCATTGTGACTGTGCCTGCCCTACATATCATACAGTTCACCTACAAATGAGGGTGAAAATCGATGGTTATGGCTATAGGTTGTAGCAGGGTGTGACAGTTTACACACACTCTCTCTTCTGCACACACAGTCATCAAGCATCTGTCCCAGCATTGTGACTGTGCCTGCCCTACATATTGTACAGTTCACCCACAAGTGACGGTGAAAATCCACTGTTATGGCTGTAGGTTGTAGCAGGGTGTGACAGTTTACACACTCTCTCTCTTCTGCACACACAGTCATCAAGCATCTGTCCCAGCATTGTGACTGTGCCTGCCCTACATATCATACAGTTCACCCACAAGTGACTGTGAAAATCCACTGTCATCGCTGTAGGTTGTAGCAGGGTGTGACAGTTTACACACTCTCTCTCTTCTGCACTCATGGTCATCAAGCATCTGTCCCAGCATTGTGACTGTGCCTGCCTGCAGTTCACCCACAGACGACAGTGAAGATCTACTGTCAGAGCTGTAGGTTGTAACTAGGAGCGAGAGTTTACGCATTTAGTCACACACACACACACACACACACACACACACACACACACACACACACACAGAGTCATCAAGCATCTGTCTGCCATTGTGACTGTGCCTACCTTAAAGTTCACCCACAGATGATGGTGAAGATCCATAGACAGTGCTGTAGTTTGTAGCAGGGAGACAGTTTACGCACGCATGCACACTCGCACACACATGCACACTCGCACACACAAACACACACACACACACACACACACACACACACACACACACACACACACACACACACACACACACAGTCATCAAGCATTTGCCTGGCATTGTACATTTACCTTCCCCACAGTTCCCCCACAGTTATCTTACCTGCCCTACAGTTCATCCACAGCCCATGGTGATGGTCTGTACACAGAGCTGTAGGTTGTAGCAGGGAGGGACAGTTTACACACCCTCTCAGTCTCTCACACACACACACACACACACACACACACACACACACACACACACGTACATATACACAGACACAGTCATCAAGCATCTGTCTGATGTTGCGACACACACACACACACACACACACACACACACACACACACAGTCATAAGCATCTGTGTGCCATTGTGACTGTACCTACCTTTAAAGTTCACACACAGACTACGGTGAACATGTGCATTGAAAACAGTAGGTTGAAGCCGCGAGACAGAGTACACACACCCTGTCTCTCTTTCACAGACACCGACAGTCATCAAGCATCTGTCTGCCATTGTGACTGTGCCTACCTAAAAGTTCACCCACAGACGGTGAAGATCTACTGTGATAGCTGTAGGTTGATGCAGCGAGACAGTGTACACACTCCCTGTCTCTCTTTCATGGACACAGACAGTCATCAAGTGTCTGTCTGCCATTGTGACTGTGCCTTCCCCACAGTTCACCCACAGACGACCGTGAAGGTCCGCTGTCATGGCTGTAGGTTTGATTGATTGATTGATTGATTGATCTTTAATACCCAAGGATGAAGATTTTAGGCCAAAGCCTAGTCTTACAATCTGTCCTTGTCATGCATACATTATTTCAGCACATATCATTCATACAGACAATTGAACATAGCAACATGATAATCTAATTCTACAATGATAAGCAAACTGCTCATAAAAGCACTAATGAGATGGGGATGGTAAAACAAAAGGAAACTTACAAGCAAACAAACAAAAACTACAGAGAGAGAGAGGTCAGAGGAGGGTGGGAAGAGAGAATGGTAGGTAGGGGGAGGAGAAAAGGGATGGTAGACAGAGTGGGAGTGGGGATGAGCGATTTTAATGGAGTAGGTTTTATGTTGAGACGATTTATCCAAAGTATGGTTCACAGAAGACTTAGCGAATGGACGCTAATCATTGTAATCGAATAATTTAACTACTGAGACATAAAATGTTTATGCAAATGTTCCTTG
>CM031616.1:72869386-72889386 GCA_018398815.1 Conus ventricosus
GTGAAAGACGTTTTTTATTTTTATTTTTATGACTTGTGAGTTGATTTTAACATAGTGACAGCCCTGATATGGCTCTTTGCAGTCGGCTGGGCTATAAGCAACATTACCTTACCTTGCATTACCTTACCCACAGACAACCTGTATCCAAGGTGATTGTCCACCCACAGACAACCTGTATCCAAGGTGACTGTCCACCCACAGACAACCTGTATCCAAGGTGATTGTCCACCCACAGACAACCTGTGTCCAAGGTGATTGTCCACCCACAGACAACCTGTATCCAAGGTGACTGTCCACCCACAGACAACCTGTATCCAAAGTGATTGTCCACCCACAGACAACCTGTATCCAAGGTGATTAGATAAGATAAGATAATGTTGCTTATAGCCCAGCCGACCGCAAAGGGCCACATCAGGGCTGTCACCCCATTAAAATCAACTCACCAGTCATTAAAAACACCACACACACACACACACACACACACAACACACACACACACAACACCTTTCACACATCTCTTTAAATGACATCGTCTAGAAACGTACCAGAAACTTCGTTAAAAATCTTTCTTCCGTAAAATCTTAAATCAGATACAAAAATGTTAATCTCTCTCAAATACTCAAGGATCACATCAGGCGGGACATCCCTGAACAGGATCTTCATGGACTCTGCTGTAAAATGTTTGTGTCTCACATCGTGCAAGTCCCAACACTCTAAAAGAACATGTTTCATTGTGAGTGGCGCATGACATGGAATGCACCACGGGGCTTCTTCACTCTTTAAAAGGTAAGAATGGGTAAAATATGAATGGCCGGTGTGCAGCCGGCACAGAACCGTTTCCTCTTTACGACCTCCCGACGCAGATGGGAGAAAGTCCTTAAGGTTTGGACGGATCTGAAAGAGTTTGTTATTTGTCTGTGTGTTCCAATCCTCCTGCCAGAGGTCTCTCACATAATCGTTAATTTTGGGTTTCACATCTGAGCAGGGGATATAAGTGTTGGACAGTTTCTCTCTTGTGGCATTGTTGGCTAAACGATCCACCATTTCGTTCCCGCCGATGCCAACATGACCAGGAACCCAAGCAAGAGTAATGTAACCGTCCGCCTTCAACTTGCTCAAAAGTTCCAAAAAAAGTAAAAGTTCTGGATGCTGAAGGTTGCGGCCAGCTATGGCCTCCAAAGCTGACAGCGAATCCGACAGAACCAGAAAGTCCCTCTTCGAAGAATGTGAGATTATCTTCAAAGCCAGTACCAGAGCAGTAAGTTCAGCAGAATAGACAGAAGCATCTGAATGTATATGATCCAACAGTATCTGAGAAGGAGCCCCAGGGCAGTAGGCTGCACAGGCCACTCCATCCTCAGACTTGGAACCGTCAGTGAAAACTTTTTGATAGGATGGGAATTTGGAACAGAGCTCGGCATACAAAGCCTTGTACGCCAGAGAGCTGGTAGACTCTTTGCGAAAAGCTGCAAGATCAAAACGAATCTCTGGTGTGAAAAAGGTCCACGGAGGTTGATCCGGAAACTTGGAAAAATCGACACAACTCCTAGGTCTACACCTGCATTCCGCACGTGAGGCGCATACGAAGACCAAACGGCGGAATACATCGGGTTGTTTTCAAACTTACTTTGGAACGGAGGGTCAAAGACACAGTCATAGGCAGGATTCTGCGGTTCTGAGAACAGTCGGATATAATAATTTAAAGACAGTTTCAGCCTGCGGTTTTGGACAATGAAGGTTCACCCGCCTCTGCGTACAGGCTGTACACAGGGGTGGTGCGGAACGCTCCAAGACAGAGACGAAGCCCTTGATGGTGGATAGGGTCCAAGAGTTTGAGGTAAGACGATCTTGCGGAGCCGTAGACAGCACAACCATAGTCCAGTTTGGAACGGCCAAGGCTCTGTAGAGGTGCAGCAAAGTTTTCTTATCAGCGCCCAGTCGGTGTGCGCTACGACCGCGAATATTCAGTGCTTTCTGGCAAGCAGTTTTGAGGTGTTTGATGTGGCTGAGAAAGTTCTGTTTCTGGTCAAAAATGACTCCCAGAAATTTGGCCTCTTTAACAGCTGGAATGGGAGATTTCCTACTTGAAGTTCAGGATCTGGAAAAACTGACGGAAATTATGGAAGTGAATACACTGCGTCTTTGTTGGAGAAAAGGTGAAACCGTTTTCATCCGCCCCACCGATGGATTTTATCTACGCAAAGCTGGAGCCTGCGCTGGACACTCGGGTACAGGCTTCCAGTTGCGTAGACAGCAAAATCATCACAAACAATGAGCAGTCTGAACCCTGCTGAACTGATTGAACAATGTTTGTTGATTTTAATACTAAAGAGGGCAGGAGACAGTATGGTCCCTGTGGAACACCCAACTCCTGCTCGTGGACATCAGAGAGAGTGGTGCCAACCCGGACCTGAAATTGTCGTTCTGCCAAAAAATTTGATAAAAAGGAAGATGACCTCGAAAACCCAGATTGTGGAGATCATGAAGTATCCTGACTTCCAGGTGGTATCGTAGGCCTTCTCTATCGAGAAGAAAATTGCCACTGCATGCTGTCTGTTCAAAAAAGCGTTCCGAAGTGTAGATTCCAGACGAATTCAAATGGTCAACGGTATGTCCGATGTTTGCAGAACCACACTGTTCTTTCACCAAAAGGCCATCGGTTTCAAGTTTCCACATGAGCCTGCATTGACCATTTTCTCCATCAATTTACAAACACAGCTGGTCAAAGCTATGGGACGGTAGTTTGATGGATTAGAAAGATCTTTCCAGGTTTGGGAATTGGAATAATGAGGGCTTTTCGCACAGAAGGTGGAAAGAAACCAGTAGTCCACATGGTTGTATACCTGTAGCAGGATGTTCAGACCTATTTGCGGAAGATGTTTCAACAGTTGATAATGGATGTCATCTATACCTGGAGAGGAATCGCTGCAAGAAAGGAAGGCAGATTTCAGCTCGTTTAACGTGAAAGGAAGATTGTAGTCTTCCATGTTGTCGGGACGAAAAGTTGCAGGGTGATTTTTCTTTTAGGGCTTTGTTTTTGACAAAAGTGGCTGATTTGTTAGAAGAGGAGGAATTCTTTTCAATGGTTGAAGCAAGCAGATTAGCAACTGCTTTTTTGTCTGTTATTAAAGAGTCAGAAAACTTGAGATGGTTCACAGTGGGACAGGTGTTCTTCCTTTGATTTTTTAATGATGTTCCACACTTTTTTCTTGGAGTTTTCTATGTCAGCCTGGAGCAGAAACTTCTCCAGGACCGACGTTTACTGATTTTAAAAGTGTGTCTCGATTTGGCACGGAGTTTCTGATGGGCTCGAGCGTTGGGACCGAGGTCGTTGGTACACCTGACGCTGAGCCCGTTTTCGAACTTTGGAAATTTGTTGGCAGTCTGAATCAAACCAGGGTGTTTTTGGCATTTTGAAGTTTATCGGAAGAGCACTGGAATACAAGCTTTAGCACATTTGATCACAGTGTTAGTGATTCTGCTGGGTCCGGACTCTGAAGAAAATCAGTGTCCTGGAATTCCTGAGAAATAGTGGCTGCAAATAGATCCCAGTTTGCTTTCTTATAATTTAGATGTTGAGAGACAGAGACGTGTTCAGTTATTACAGGTTGTAGAAGGACAGGGAAATGGTCACTTCCGTGCAGATCGTCATGGACAGACCACTCATTAGTCCAGGACCAGCGAGGGGTCACAAACCGACAAATCTAAACACGAAAGTGAACCTGTGGAAGAGTGGAGGTAAGTTGCAGATCCGTCGTTCAGACAACACAAATCCAAATCCAAAAGGACATCCTCAATTAGCAACCTCTGGATGACGTACTGGCACTACCCAAAGAGGATTGTGACCGTTAAAGTCACCCAACAGCAAAAAAGGTCGAGGAAGTTTCTTATCAGACTGACAAGGTCCTGACGACAAACCGGGACAGAAGGTGGGAGATAAAGGGAACAGATTGTCACAGTCTTGTGGAGAGTGACTCTCGCAGCTACAGCCTGAAGGGAGGTAGACAGAGCGACAGGACTATACAACAAAGTTTTGTGTAGGAGAAGGGCAACACCGCCCGACAATCCCAACGTGGATGGTTGTGCAGGTTTTGAAGAATATTAAAGCCAGAAAGAGTAAAGGTCTTCTGGCTTTGAATTTGAGTTTCCTGAAGAGCCACGACGGAAGGTTTTATGGATTGACACAGAAGCTGCAGCTCCTCGAAGTTGGAATTTAGTCCACGGATATTCCAATGGAATATTGTACTATCCATGGTGCAGAGGGCGAAAAGGAGAGAGTTCAGGTCATCTCCTCCTCAACATCTGCTTCCAATGGAGTGAATTTGTTATTTAGTTTCACTGGACTGTGTTGGTCTACAGACCTGCTGGCAGACTTGCCAACAGGTGAAGAAGGTCTGGTTTTGGGGGAACGGTGGAGGTTTCTTCCTCATCTCCACCATCTCCACACGGGGTTGAACTCCCTTGCCCGCACGGGCACTGGACAGAGGAGTTCGAGGGGGGATTGCTGGTTTTTTAATCTGCCACAGCAGATGTTGTGTAGACTGCTGGGCAGTCTGAGGGGTGGCGGATTTTTTGCCTCCACCAAGGGGCATTCACTTTGGGTTGGGAGGTGGTGGACCTGCTACCACCAGAATTGACAGATCTTACTTGCAATGTCTTTGAAAACATGAATTCATCAGTCTGGCAGCAGACTGACCAAGTGGGAACTGTGGGAACTTTCTTTACGGCCGAAGCATAGGAAGAAGCTGTCGGCGTCTGACTGCCCACAACCTGTTTCGGGCTTCAAAAAATGAGATCTTCTTTTCTTTTTTTATTCTTTGTATTGCAGATAACTGAATCCAAAGAGGACAGTTTCTTGAAGAGGAGGGATGATCGCCATCGCAGTTAGCACAATGTGCCGGATTTTTACACGGCCCATCATGGGTCGCCTTGCAGCAAACACCGCACACCTCCTGCCCAGAACAGCGGTCTATGACATGGCCAAACCTCTGGCATCTGAAGCACCTCAACGGGGACGGCACATACAGCTGAACACGAACATTCAGGTAACCAACTTTGATGACCGGAGGCAGCACAGGGTTGCAGAAGGTCAGAAAGAGGGTGTTTGGTGGCCACTCTCTCTGTACCTTTCTTTACGTCACCCTGCGCACCTCCGTTACACCCTGGGACGCCAGTTCCGTCTTAATTTCTGCCTCTGAGACACCTGTTAACTCTCGACAGCGAATCACACCTTTCGACGAATTCAACTGTTTATGGGGAGTCACCTTGATCTCCCTGTCCACTAGTTTTGTTGCCTTTAGCAGCTGTTCAGATTGTTTTTGTGATTTACATTGAATAAGAAACGAGCCATTCCTCAACCTCTTGATGGACCGAGGGTCACCTGCTATACCTTGAAAGCCCTTTTGGATAGCAAAAGGGCTCAGAGCTGAAAGGGGTCTTTCCTGCTCCGTCCCTTCCATTTACGAGCCAGGAAGCCCAGAAACCTGTCCTCTGTCTTACCTCTATGTCAGAATCACTGTCAGAATTTAAATCCCCTGAAATAGGGGATGCTGCCTTTCTCTTCCTTTTGGGGGGAATGTTTTTTGAAAAAGCCATATTTAGTTTATTATGTTTCATCTCTCCCTTACCCACCCACCTTGGAGTCCAACTAAGGGGCCAGGGCCAAGAAACCAATGTCTTGACCCTTCCAGGCTTCGGGAGAGACATACGACAAACAGAAACCACCAACCCTATCCCCCCTGATCATGCTCAACTCCCGGGAACAGAGAGCTGAGCACTGCAGGGGTTTACTTGGCCAGCAGGGGAACTGCCTGTCTTGACCCAGCCCCAAAAGGGAGCCGATTAGTACACCCGGGCCAAAGTGTACTCCCTGTCTAGGAGAGGTCCGAGCCAAAGTGATGTGTTGAGAGTGCTGGCCCTCTCAATCACCAGGATCTCATTCCCCCCCGACACAGGTCGCACCGCACGGCAAACGCGGCGGATCTTAAGGAGACCACAGAGAGAAAAGGAGTGTGGAAAAGAAGATTTGAAGGGGAGACGAAGATAGAAAAGGGCCAAATAAGGAAGGCAGAAAACAAGAAAAGGAGAAAGGCAGGTTACTCTTAGTCAGGATCCTCACCCTTAGCCTATCTGACATGGGAAGCCCTACCAGGGGCATCAACTCCTTACCACGTTACGCTTAGGCCAGACAGCATCTTGGCTTTTCGGACCTAGAAGCAGTTTGAAAAAACTAGCCTATCTCCAAGTATTGATGCCCCCGCCAGCAAAGCCTAAGGATCACTGGACCGCGCAAGCCCTCCGACTACGACAAGGTCGCAACCCCTGGAGGGTCCAAGGTGATTGTCCACCCACAGACAACCTGTATCCAAGGTGACTGTCCACCCACAGAAACCTGTATCCAAGGTGACTGTCCACCCACAGACAACCTGTAACCAAGGTGACTGTCCCACCCACAGACAACCTGTATCCAAGGTGACGGTGGTGGTTGGTATTGAAATAGGGGAATGACGACCCGCTCACAAAATTGTTTTTGTGTGAGCTGTGGAATAACACGTGTGAAGGCAGAAAGTCTTGGATGAGAGGTGTTGACAATGTGTCGACAAACCCGCTGCCTTTTCCATTGTCCAGAGAGCCCTGGTAGAATAGGAGGCTTCTCTGATTCGTGGATCACTGGGTGGGTATGTGTAACAGTCTGTGGAAAGGAACGTCACAGGGCTGGTGCTGTGTTGTGCGAGGTGTGCAGGGTATGTGTAAATACCAACTGCCTTATATCGCAGTGAATCCTAGCAGGATGCAAGAGCTCTATAAACGTACATCAGATGGCTAGTGCATGTGTAGGAGTGTGTGAGAGCACATGTGGTATGGCTGGTACTTGCTCGTAGATGGGCGTGTACTGTGAAAAGCAGATGGGCTGAGTCTTTTGCAGCAGGTCTGCGAAGAATATTCTCCTGAACACGGTTTTCAGATTTAGGAATTTCCACACACACACACATTTGCTCATTGATATTCAGAATCAAGGAAAAGAAATGCAGGGGTTCGAATGATGTTCATGAGAAGACCAAAGAAGTGAACATGACATAAAATGAGTACTGTCATGATAGGACCATTGCAGTCAACATGGCGTACCATAATTGCATCATGAGATGACCTCTGACGTCAACGTGCTGTCAAATGTACAGTGCTTTGAGATAAGCACAGTAGTCAACATGACATAGAATGAAGTGCCGTGATATGACCTTGGCAGTAACTGTGTGACATGTGGTGACTAATGTCATGAGATGACCATAGTTGTCAACATGACATAGAATGAAGTGTCGTGATATGACCTTAGCAGTAACTGTGTGACATGTTGCAACAAATGTCATGAGATGACCATAGTTGTCAACATGACATAGAATGAAGTGCCGTGATATGACCTTAGCAGTAACTGTGTGACATGTGGTGACTAATGTCATCAGATGACCATAGTTGTCAACATGACATAGAATGAAGTGCCGTGATATGACCTTAGCAGTAACTGTGTGACATGTGGTGACTAATGTCATGAGATGACCATAGTTGTCAACATGACATAGAATGAAGTGCCGTGATATGACCTCAGCAGTAACTGTGTGACATGTGGTGACTAATGTCATGAGATGACCATAGTAGTCAACATGACATAGAATGAAGTGCCGTGATATGACCTTAGCAGTAACTGTGTGACATGTGGTGACTAATGTCATGAGATGACCATAGTTGTCAACATGACATAGAATGAAGTGCCGTGATATGACCTCGGCAGTTAATATGCGACAAATATTGATTATGTCATGAGATGACCATAGTTGTCAACATGACATAAAACAAATAGTATTATGAGATTACCTTTGCACTAACATGTCATATAGTGACTAGTGTCATGAGATGACCATAGCAGTCAATAAGACATAAGATAAATGGTCTTGTGAGATGACCTTTGCAATGAACATGGCTTATAGTCAATAGTGTTATGAGATGACCTTTGCAGTCAACAAGGCATATAGTCTGTTCTAGCTTGATGACACTCAGTACCGTCAGTACACAGACAGGCGACGGTTGAGGTCGAACTGTGGGATACATGAGGGAGCGATATTTCTTGCCCAGTAACTTCATCAGTATCGGGGATGTGACCATTTTAACACCCCATGTCATGTACCACTCACAGTGAAGCATGTTCTTTTAGAGTGGTGGGACTTGCACGACGTGAGACATAAGCACTTGACAGCAGACTCCATGAAAACCCTGATTAGAGAAGTCCCACCTGATGTGATCTTTGAGTTTCTGGAAGAGATTAATATATTTCATCTGATCTACGAGTTTATGGAAGAAAGATTTTAACGAAGTTTCTGGTACATTTTTAGGTGTATTTTAAAGACAGATGTGAAAGACGTTTTTTATTTTTTATTTTTATGACTTGTGAGTTGATTTTAACATAGTGACAGCCCTGATATGGCTCTTTGCAGTCGGCTGGGCTATAAGCAACATTACCTTACCTTGCATTACCTTACCCACAGACAACCTGTATCCAAGGTGATTGTCCACCCACAGACAACCTGTATCCAAGGTGACTGTCCACCCACAGACAACCTGTATCCAAGGTGATTGTCCACCCACAGACAACCTGTGTCCAAGGTGATTGTCCACCCACAGACAACCTGTATCCAAGGTGACTGTCCACCCACAGACAACCTGTATCCAAAGTGATTGTCCACCCACAGACAACCTGTATCCAAGGTGATTAGATAAGATAAGATAATGTTGCTTATAGCCCAGCCGACCGCAAAGGGCCACATCAGGGCTGTCACCCCGTTAAAATCAACTCACCAGTCATTAAAACACACACACACACACACACACACACACACACACACACACACACACACACAACACACACACACAAACACCTTTCACACATCTCTTTAAATGACATCGTCTAGAAACGTACCAGAAACTTCGTTAAAAATCTTTCTTCCGTAAAATCTTAAATCAGATACAAAAATGTTAATCTCTCTCAAATACTCAAGGATCACATCAGGCGGGACATCCCTGAACAGGATCTTCATGGACTCTGCTGTAAAATGTTTGTGTCTCACATCGTGCAAGTCCCAACACTCTAAAAGAACATGTTTCATTGTGAGTGGCGCATGACATGGAATACACCACAGAGCTTCTTCACTCTTTAAAAGGTAAGAATGGGTAAAATATGAATGGCCGGTGTGCAGCCGGCACAGAACCGTTTCCTCTTTACGACCTCCCGACGCAGATGGGAGAAAGTCCTTAAGGTTTGGACGGATCTGAAAGAGTTTGTTATTTGTCTGTGTGTTCCAATCCTCCTGCCAGAGGTCTCTCACATAATCGTTAATTTTGGGTTTCACATCTGAGCAGGGGATATAAGTGTTGGACAGTTTCTCTCTTGTGGCATTCTTGGCTAAACGATCCACCATTTCGTTCCCGCCGATGCCAACATGACCAGGAACCCAAGCAAGAGTAATGTTGTAACCGTCCGCCTTCAACTTGCTCAAAAGTTCCAAAAAAAGTAAAAGTTCTGGATGCTGAAGGTTGCGGCCAGCTATGGCCTCCAAAGCTGACAGCGAATCCGACAGAACCAGAAAGTCCCTCTTCGAAGAATGTGAGATTATCTTCAAAGCCAGTACCAGAGCAGTAAGTTCAGCAGAATAGACAGAAGCATCTGAATGTATATGATCCAACAGTATCTGAGAAGGAGCCCCAGGGCAGTAGGCTGCACAGGCCACTCCATCCTCAGACTTGGAACCGTCAGTGAAAACTTTTTGATAGGATGGGAATTTGGAACAGAGCTCAGCATACAAAGCCTTGTACGCCAGAGAGCTGGTAGACTCTTTGCGAAAAGCTGCAAGATCAAAACGAATCTCTGGTGTGAAAAAGGTCCACGGAGGTTGATCCGGAAACTTGGAAAAATCCGACACAACTCCTAGGTCTACACCTGCATTTCGCACGTGAGGCCGCATACGAAGACCAAACGGCGGAATACATCGGGTTGTTTTCAAACTTACTTTGGAACGGAGGGTCAAAGACACAGTCATAGGCAGGATTCTGCGGTTCTGAGAACAGTCGGATATAATAATTTAAAGACAGTTTCAGCCTGCGGTTGGACAATGAAGGTTCACCCGCCTCTGCGTACAGGCTGTACACAGGGGTGGTGCGGAACGCTCCAAGACAAAAAGAGTAAAGGTCTTCTGGCTTTGAATTTGAGTTTCCTGAAGAGCCACGACGGAAGGTTTTATAGATTGACACAGAAGCTGCAGCTCCTCGAAGTTGGAATTTAGTCCACGGATATTCAATGGAATATTGTACTATCCATGGTGCAGAGGCCGAAAAGGAGGAGATCAGGTCTCTCCTCCTCAACATCTGCTTCCAATGGAGTGAATTGTTATTTAGTTTCACTGGACTGTGTTGGTCTACAGACCTGCTGGCAGACTTGCCAACAGGTGAAGAAGGTCTGGATTTGGGAGACGGTGGAGGTTTCTTCCTCATCTCCACCATCTCCACACTGGGTTGAACTCCTTGCCCGCACGGGCACTGGACAGAGGAGTTCGAGGGGGGATTGCTGGTTTTTTAATTCTGCCCGCAGCAGATGTTGTAGACTGCTGGGCAGTTGAGGGGTGGCGGATTTTTTGCCTCCACCAGGGGCATCACTTTGGGTTGGGAGGTGGTGGACCTGCTACACAGAATTGACAGATCTTACTTGCAATGTCTTGAAAACATGAATTCATCAGTCTGGCAGCAGACTGACCGAGTGGGAACTGTGGGAACTTTCTTTACGGCCGAAGCATAGGAGAAGCTGTCGGCGTCTGACTGCCCACAACCTGTTTCCGGGCTTCAAAAAACGAGATCTTCTTTTCTGTTTTTATTCTTTGTATTGCAGATAACTGAATCCAAAGAGGACAGTTTCTTGAAGAGGAGGGATGATCGCCATCGCAGTTAGCACAATGTGCGGATCTTTACACGGCCCATCATGGGTCGCCTTGCAGCAAACACCGCACACCTCCTGCCCAGAACAGCGGTCTCTGACATGGCCAAACCTCTGGCATCTGAAGCACCTCAACGGGGACGGCACATACAGCTGAACACGAACATTCAGGTAACCAACTTTGATGACCGGAGGCAGCACAGGGTTGCAGAAGGTCAGAAAGAGGGTGTTGGTGGCCACTCTCTCTGAACCTTTCTTTACCGTCACCCTGCGCACCTCCGTCACACCCTGGGACGCCAGTTCCGTCTTAATTTCTGCCTCTGAGACACCTGTTAACTCTCGACAGCGAATCACACCTTTCGACGAAATTCAACTGTTTATGGGGAGTCACCTTGATCTCCCTGTCCACTAGTTTTGTTGCCTTTAGCAGCTGTTCAGATTGTTTTTGTGATTTAACATTGAATAAGAAACGAGCCATTCCTCAACCTCTTGATGGACCGAGGGTCACCTGCTATACCTTGAAAGCCCTTTTGGATAGCAAAAGGGCTCAGAGCTGAAAGGGGTCTTTCCTGCTCCGTCCCTTCCATCACGAGCCAGGAAGCCAGAAACCTGTCCTCTGTCTTACCTCTATGTCAGAATCACTGTCAGAATTTAAATCCCCTGAAATAGGGGATGCTGCCTTTCTCTTCCTTTTGGGGGGAATGTTTTTTGAAAAAGCCATATTTAGTTTATTATGTTTCATCTTCCCTTACCCACCACCTTGGAGTCCAACTAAGGGGCCAGGGCCAAGAAACCAATGTCTTGACCCCTTCCAGGTCTTCGGGAGAGACATACGACAAACAGAAACCACCAACCCTATCCCCCCTGATCATGCTCAACTCCCGGGAACAGAGAGCTGAGCACTGCAGGGGTTTACTTGGCCAGCAGGGGAACTGCCTGTCTTGACCCAGCCCCAAGAAGGGGAGCCGATTAGTACACCCGGGGCCAAAGTGTACTCCCTGTCTAGGAGAGGTCCGAGCCAAAGTGATGTGTTGAGAGTGCTGGCCCTCTCAATCACCAGGATCTCATTCCCCTCCGACACAGGTCGCACCGCACGGCAAACGCGGCGGATCTTAGGAGACCACAGAGAGAAAGGAGTGTGGAAAAGAAGATTTGAAGGGGAGACGAAGATAGAAAAGGGCCAAATAAGGAAGGCAGAAAACAAGAAAAGGAGAAAGGCAGGTTACTCTTAGTCAGGATCCTCACCCTTAGCCTATCTGAATGGGAAGCCCTACCAGGGGCATCCAACTCCTTACCACGTTACGCTTAGGCCAGACAGCATCTTGGCTTTTCGGACCTAGAAGCAGTTTGAAAAAAACTAGCCTATCTCCAAGTATTGATGCCCCGCCAGCAAAGCCTAAGGATCACTGGACCGCGCAAGCCCTCCGACCACGACAGGTCGCAACCCTGGAGGGTCCAAGGTGATGTCCACCCACAGACAACCTGTATCCAAGGGTGACTGTCCACCCACAGAAACCTGTATCCAAGGTGACTGTCCACCCACAGACAACCTGTATCCAAGGTGACTGGTCCACCCACAGACAACCTGTATCCAAGGTGACGGTGGTGGGTGGTATTGAAATAGGGGAATGACGACCCGCTCACAAAATTGTTTTTGTGTGAGCTGTGGAATAACACGTGTGAAGGCAGAAAGTCTTGGATGAGAGGTGTTGACAATGTGTCGACACCAGCTGCCTTTTCCATTGTCCAGAGAGCCCTGGTAGAATAGGAGGCTTCTCTGATTCGTGGATCACTGGGTGGGTATGTGTAACAGTCTGTGGAAAGGAACGTCACAGGGCTGGTGCTGTGTTGTGCGAGGTGTGCAGGGGTATGTGTAAATACCAACTGCCTTTATATCGCAGTGAATCCTAGCAGGATGCAAGAGCTCTGTAAACGTACATCAGATGGCTAGTGCATGTGTAGGAGTGTGTGAGAGCACATGTGGTATGGCTGGTACTTGCTCGTAGATGGCGTGTACTGTGAAAAGCAGATGGGCTGAGTCTTTTGCAGCAGGTTTGCGAAGAATATTCTCCTGAACACGGTTTTCAGATTTAGGAATTTCCACACACACACACATTTGTCATTGATATTCAGAATCAAGGAAAAGAAATGCAGGGGGTTCGAATGATTTTCTGGAAGACAAAGAGTGAACATGACATAAAATGAGTACTGTCTGATAGGACCATTGCAGTCAACATGGCGTACCATAATTGAATCATGAGATGACCTCTGACGTCAACGTGCTGTCAAATGTACAGTGCTTTGAGATAAGCACAGTAGTCAACATTGACATAGAATGAAGTGCCGTGATATGACCTTAGCATAACTGTGTGACATGTGGTGATAATGTCATGAGATGCCCATAGTTGTCAACTGACATAGAATGAAGTCCCGTGATAGACCTCAGCAGTAACTGTGTGACATGTGGTGACTAATGTCATGAGATGACCTAGTTGTCAACAGGGACATAGAATGAAGTGCCGTGATATGACCTCGGCAGTTAATATGCGACAAATTTGATTATGTCATGAGATGACCATAGTTGTCAACAGGGACATAAAAAAAATAGTATTATGAGATTACCTTTGCACTAAACATGTCATATAGTGACTAGTGTCATGAGAGGGACCATAGCAGTCAATAAGACATAAGATAAATGGTCTTGTGAGATGACCTTTGCAATGAACATGGCTTATAGTCAATAGTGTTATGAGATGACCTTTGCAGTCAACAAGGCATATAGAAAATTCTGTTATGATCTTTGCAGTCAAAAAGGGCCCATATAGTAAATTGTGTTATGAGATGACCTTTGCAGCCAACAAGGCATATAGTAAATTGTGTTATGAGATTACCTTTGCAGTCAACAAGGCATATGTAAATTGTGTTATGAGATGACCTTTGCAGTCAACAAGGCATATAGTAAATTGTGTTATGAGATGACCTTTGCAGTCAACAAGGTATATACTGAATTGTGTTATGAGATGCCTTTGCAGTCAACAAGGCTTTATACTGAATTGTGTTATGAGATGACCTTTGCAGTCAAAAAGGGCATATAGTAAATTGTGTTATGAGGTGACCTTTGCAGTCAAAAACAAGGCATATAGTAAATTGTGTTATGAGATGACCTTGCAGTCAAACAAGGCATATAGTAAATTGTGTTATGAGATGACCTTTGCAGTCAACAAGGCAGATAGTGAATTGTGTTATGAGATGATCTTTGAAAAGTGAACAAGGCATATAGTAAATTGTGTTAGGGAGGTGACTTTGCAGTAAAACAAGGCTTATAGTAAATTGTGTTATGGATGACCTTTGCAGTCAACAAGGCAGATAGTGAATTGTGTTATGAGATGACCTTTGCAGCCAACAAGGCATATAGTGAATTGTGTTATGAGATGACCTTTGCAGCCAACAAGGCATTAGTAAATTGTGTTATGAGATGACCTTTGCGGTCATAAGGCATATAATAAATGTGTTATGAGATAAACCTTTGCAGTCAACAAGGCATATAGTAATTGTGTTATGACCTTTGCAGTCAAAAAGGCATATAGTAAATTGTGTTATGATCTTTGCAGTCAACAAGGCATTATAGTGAATTGTGTTATGAGATGACCTTTGCAGTAAAAAGGCATATTGTAAATTTTGTTATGAGATGACCTTTGCAGTCAAAAAGGCTTTACAGTAAATTGTGTTATGAGATGACCTTTGCAGTCAACAAGGCATATAGTGAATTGTGTTATGAGATGACCTTTGCAGTCAACAAGGCATATAGTGAATTGTGTTATGAGATGACCTTTGCAGTCAACAAGGATATAGTGAATTGTTTATGAGATGACCTTTGCAGTCAAAAAGGCATATAGTGAATTTGTGTTATGAGATGACCTTTGCAGTCAACATGACAGAAAAGAACAGTGTCACGTGATTACCTTGCATTCAGCACAACATGATACTGTGAATGGTGTCAGTAGGTGGCTCTGGCAGTAGACAAGTATACAGATTATAATACATAAAATGTTCCTTGGCAGTCAACATGACAAAACATAACACGATGAGGAGTCATGAGATGACTGAAACAAGCAATTCCATTCAATGACAAGAAAAAAAAGTCATCCTGACCAAAAAAAATTATGCCATAGAGTTTAGACCCTAGAAGGTAACATGGCAGCAATTTTACAATGCATTGTGGTTCTGCAGCAAGCTCTTGACATGTGCTGCAGCCAATGACACCTCTTCTACAGCTCCCGCATTGCCTTTTCCACGTCGTTTTGTCTTCTGTCTTTGAGATGACCAGCATGTCCTCCAAACCTGGAGCTGAATCACTACAGGGTTGAAGTGCTAATTTTCGTCCCGCAAGAGAAAAAGGGCATTTTACAGTCAGCCTGGAGCTGAATCACTACGGGGTTGAAGTGCTAATTCAGTCCAGCAAGAGAAAAAGGGCATTTTACAGTCAGGGCCCGGAGCAGAAACACTACAGGGTTAAAGTGCTGATCTCAGTCCAGCAAGAGAAAGGCTTCAGTGTGGTTAGAGGAGACGTTGCAGGGAGATATCTTTTGGAGTTTTTTGTTTGTTTGTTTTCTAAAGCAGTTGATTTGGATGTGGGGGATTTGTTTTCGTTTTTGGTTTTCTTGTTTTGTTTTCTGTTTGTAATTGATAGGAGTGGCCATCAGATCGGTGAAGTTTGCCTGTATGCTAACCGCTTGTAACTTTCAGACAATGAATGGTAGGTTCAACTTTTTATCATTACTTTCATGATTACTTTCCAGTCTTTTTTGGTGCGAGGTTATGGGTTGTTTGGAGCAAAGCATCCATCCAAGATTGACGTTTCCTCATTTGGTTGGTATTTCTTGATTTGGCTGGAAGTTTTTTGATTGGTCCAAGTTTCCAGATGAACCACAATAGACTTTCTGTATATCAGAGACCCACTTAGATCTCACCTCTCTATCGCAAAGACTGTCAGCTTTCTGGAATAAAAGACAGTTTTTGCCAAACTTTGTGTTGAAGTTGAATTTCCATCCTTTCAAAGAATATTTCTGATGGTTCCAAATCTGAGGAAGGAGTTGCGTTGCTTCTGTTCCTGACTACTCAGCTGCTCCCTCTCAAAAATGTTGACAGACACATTCCCTTGGACAGCTCTATCTACTTGTCCTGGCCCTCCAAAAGGTCTGTATATCTCAACATATTCTCATCCTCTGGGACTCCTTTTATGCTTTATGGGCCATTGTTAGCCCTCACCTCAAACACTCTTGTTTCTAAAGCCTACGGTCTGTTGACAGCACCTGACATTGCTCTACAGATTTATATCTCATTTTTTAGCTCTTCAGTAATCAAAATCAAAATCTTCATCATATCGTTCTTTATATGATTGACAATATGTTACTTATCAGGAGTGATACTTGCACAGGTAGGCGCATGTGGGTCGAGTTCATAGACTTGTCTGCATGCAGCTGACACTTAATGAAACCGAAACACGATTGATTTTTTTTCTCTCGATTTTGTCCATATATTGGGCTGGGCTTTTTTTTTTCAATCATCTTGCACAGCTCAGATGTAGGTATCTGTGTGAGAGTTACTTGGTCTTCACAATGCCACGAGCCACACCCATCTTCAGAGTTGGTGCTGAAGCCTCGACAGCTTTCCAGACACAGTTCTCTTTTGGAGCGACGGTTCCATAAACTCCAGGACCTGTCGCTCAACCTCCAGACGTCGGCAGAGGAACTGGTATGGACGACGACTGAACTACAGGCATCAAACCTGCTGTGGAGCACGAGGAAGAAGACGGACAGATACTGCTCGCTGCATCTGGTGCAAAGTTTGTGAGTCATCTACCTTCGTGCATATATGTGTATGGTTGTATGTCTTGTGTGTGCACACAAGTTGGTGCGTAACTGTAAATAGTAAACGTACATATTATGTGTCCAAAGGTTTGAATTTTATGTAAACGAGAGAGTGGGAGTGTGTAATTCAGAACAAAACAACGTGTACATATGTGACCGAAAGCTGAAAGTGATGTCCACAGTTGAAATAAGAGCACTACTTAATTTTGATCAAGTAAGTGATAGCATTTGAAGTGAGAAATTCATAAATGAAATGGGAATGAATCATTTTCACTTGTCTGATTTGAATTAACATGTTGATTATAGAACAGTACCTGATGACAGAATTAAACAGAAATGCTTCCAATTCTAATTCAAACAATACTATCTATCATTATCTGAGACGAGCATTGCTGTGGTGAAAATTTACACCATGCAGCAGACATTGTATTGATAATTATTCATTGTGTAAATGTTACTTTTTATTGAATTTTGTGATTATGTAACATTCAACTTTCAGTAATAATGAAATGGCAATAAAAGCATAACTAAGCAGTTGAGTTAGATACTTTCATAATTTCTACTGCCCATAAAAACGTATCTCTTTAGCATCTGAGTTATATATACTTTTATCGTTTCCTGCATTATAAGAGGCAGATTTATTTTCATTGTAATATCAAAGTATTGTGATAATTGAAACTTAATTTCTTATGAACAAGTTTTGGAACTCAATTTTAATCCATGCACAAAATCAATAAATCACCCTTCTGGTATAAATTTGCATGATATCTTTAAAATGTTCTCTAGTGCTTGCTTGCTTTGAACGTACCAAACATGTTTTTGGAAAAGTGAGGAAATTAAACTCATTTTCTTGTGAATAAATAATAAATACAATGACCCATTGACTGGTTTCCTGCCCACGTTTACTGTTTGATAAGAGGTATAATGTTGCAAGTTTTCTACAATGTTTATGTTGAATGCAGTTAATGGAGCATAATTTGATCAGGTGGAGATGTGAGATTTTAGAATGCTTATAGAACTGAAGTTTTTCCTTCAGATCCACTTGACATTCTTCATGGAAGTTACCTGCACAGACACACCATCCAAATTCAAATATGCATAAGTGTTTTAAGTTTTCATCATGTTTATTATTATTATAATCATTATTATCAAGAGTACTAAAATAGCAAATTATTAAGAGTATGTACATTAGCGCCTGTCCACAGTTGGGAACCAGGCCTAAGTTCTGTACAATCCACACTCTCCTTTACAGAACAGACTACGTGTCTGGGTAGAGCCGACTAAAGAGCTGCCTGCTGGCACTACATTCAGTCATTTCCCACAGTCTGTCAGTCATCAGTTTTTGTTCCTAATTTCAATCTTATTGTTTTCACCCTAACAAAAACATAAATAATCGTGATCTGGGGTGGTACTGACAAATAAAATTTACAGTTTGACATTTTTCGAGAGTCTTCATAAATTCACATCAACTTTTTACTGATAAAAAAAAAATCAAGATTGTGAATTGATCATCTCTTAATTCAGTAAGAGAAGCAACTCTGGTGTGTATTGCTTTTTCTGTGAAAATCGTACAGTATAGCAGTCCTGCCAATCCAATTTCTGCTGTTTACAATGAGATCCAGGAAAAAGGCTGATATAGGTAATTGGCATAGAAGACATGCACATATTATGCACGCTGAGGTTAAATGTGTCACATGCTTTCAGTGAAGGAGCTATAGTTGTGTTGCAAAATGAACTAATTGGTTACTAAAAATGAACAAAAAAAAACCAAATTGGTTAATGATGCTTAAACTGAACTGAAAGGGAAAGTAAGGTGTTACCGTCATTTCAGTCTGTTCCATCTTTCAGGGATGTTCAGCATGGTGGAGACGAGGGTCACGTGCTGAGACTTTCGCAGGTGATTCATGTCCTGTTTCCCGAACAGCCCATGGGAGATCCAGCTTTGTCCAAGGCATCTGCCGGCACCCATGGAATGCTGAAGTGACATTCTGAAATGCGGTAGGCACTACCTGGGTGGAGAATCAAGGTAGGCCTGTGTTAGGATGTACAACACCTCTGTTGTTATGTTTAATTATTTATTTTAATAGGATGTCAGGTTAAGTTGGCGCCTCTTTCATGGAGAATGAAAGTGGGCAGATGTCAGATTAAATTGGCGCCTCTTTCATGGAGAATGAAAGTGGGCAAAAGAGTTTTGGTCAGAATTTTAGCAAAATGCTGAGACTGCTTCAGTGGGGTGGGTGGAGGTGTGTGCGTGTGTGTGTGTACGAAAGGCAGACTACTGCCATACTGTTAACACCATCGAACTGTGGGAGGGCCAACCATTTTGAATGAAACCAGTGGCAGCCTGAAAAGAAAACCACTGAACTGGCGTCGAGAGACTGTGCCTGTAATGGCTCAGTGTTTATATATTGTGCCTGTAACGTTTGTCTACAACTTTAAGTGCTAATATATTGTGCCTGTACTGTTTGTTGGCGATGGCTTAGTGTTGATATGTTGTGCCTGTGATGTTTGTTTGCAACAGCCACAGTAACATGCACACAAAATATTGACCATGCATGCTGGATCAGTGTCTGCTCATGACATAATTATGACAGTGAGGTCCGTTGTTTTCCACAGTGTATGCTTCAGCCGGGCGTGGAGAACCATCGGCGCCTGTGTCCACCCACATCCTTCAGCCAGGGCGTGAACCATCGGCGCCTGTATCCACCCACATGCTTCAGCCAGGGCGTGAACCATCGGCGCCTGTATCCACCCACATGCTTCAGCCGGGGTGTGGAGAACCATCGGCGCCTGTATCCACCCACATGCTTCAGCCAGGGCGTGGAGAACCATCGGCGCCTGTGTCCACCCACATCCTTCAGCCAGGGCGTGAACCATCGGCGCCTGTATCCACCCACATGCTTCAGCCAGGGCGTGAACCATCGGCGCCTGTGTCCACCCACATGCTTCAGCCGGGGTGTGGAGAACCATCGGCGCCTGTATCCACCCACATGCTTCAGCCGGGGTGTGGAGAACCATCGGCGCCTGTATCCCCCACATGCTTCAGCCAGGGTGTGGAGAACCATCGGCGCCTGTATCCACCCACATGCTTCAGCCGGGGTGTGGAGAACCATTGGCGCCTGTGTCCACCCACATGCTTCAGCCAGGGCGTGAACCATCGG
>CM031616.1:72894386-72916886 GCA_018398815.1 Conus ventricosus
AAAGAAAAATATATATCGATCATTTGTTCAGTTTAAATTTTCTGGTGAGAGAGAGAGAAGGAAGGGGGGGGGGGGGGGGGGGCTTGGGGGTGGCCGGGTGAAGGTGTGGGAGGAGGTAGCAGGAGGGGGAGGTGGTGCAGCTGAGAATGGCGAAGGTAAAACAGAAGAGGTGGGGGAGGGAAGATACACGGTGGAGAGAGGAAGAGAGAGCTGTCTTCTTTATATTTTTCCCCCATGCTTTATTTCAAAGATTATTGACAGAACACACACACACACACACACACACACACACCTCAGCAAACGTCAGCATTTGGTTGTTGGCCTAGCTCAAAATACTTGGTTTATATCAGGAAACAGCTGACTAACGGTTACTATCGTTCACGAAAGCTGACGTTCCCTGGGCCCTTTTTGCTCCCCCACAAAGCACCCCCACCCACTCTGCGTGCCCCTCCCCCCCCCCCTTCCACTCCCTCCCGCTCCCCGCTGCCTTTCCATTGAAACAATAGGTTTATTAGTTGGGGTACCAATCACAAGGGCATTTATCGACTTCGGCCAGTCACACAGCCCGATACATTGTCAATAGATTAATCCATGTACGCAGAAGAGACAAGAGATGGAACACCACGTTTTTGTACAAGCCAGTCACTGATATAGCTTCTTTCCGTTTAAAATCCACTCCATCTTCCAGACATGAACAGATAGTGTCTTTACGGGCTACAGATCAACGTGACAATCTTTTCTAAGTATGTGCTGTCGTTGTTTTATGTATGTATGCATGCATGTTTGTATGTATGTATGTGTATGTATGTGTGTATGAATGTATTCATTTTTTTAATTCATTTTTTTTTGTCTCATGCGCCAAAGGGTAACGCCCCGTGCGTGGCGAATCCATCAGTTAAATACTGAATCAATGAAGGTGGAATTGGCCCACTCGCCAAATGCTGCCATGAATAACCGTAGCAGACGGTCAGAGGACACAGGATGAGCTCGGTGGCAAACGGCAGCAATTTTCAGGTCAGAGTTCGGGGTTACAGCAAAGGTCAAGTAGCAACAACGCAGTGTAATAGACGAAAACCCCCTGGTTCTGTAGGGGAAGAAAAAAAAATTAAGTGTGAATTAGAGGTCAGTAAATTAGATCAATGCCATATAACACCAAGGATAGAAAAATTATGCATGGAATGTGGATCTCATGTGTTTATACGCCATTGGTAGAGCACAACGATTTGAGAGTAAAAAGTATAGCAGACGACAGAAAAATGAAGGGTCATGTGGATCGCGCTGTAGAATAGAAAAAGAAGCTGACATGGGATATCATTTCCCAAGACTACAGCGAAAAAAAACTTGTCCCCAAAAGCTTTTGCTATGAAGACGTAAAACTCAACTATTCTAAGGATACCATGCTTCTGAAGGCAGGCATGTGGGCACCCTTTGGAGGTTGGGCTGGGGAAAAAAAAAAACTCGGTCTCAGGGGGCGAATCGAGACCAAATGGCAGATCATAGATAGTTTTGTATTAATATCTTTACACTCCACACACTTTAAACTTCATGTTTTAAACGTGCTTCACAATGGTTCTCCAGATCTGACATCACCAATGACATCCAATAGTTCACGTTTTTTTCCTTCTCCCCCCCCCCCCCCCCCCCCCCCCCCCCCCCCCTCATTTGCTTTTTAAAAAATATTTTAATGGCATCTCCTTTGTTGAAGTCCATGGAGCTGAAGGCTGATGAAACCCATTTTTGTTTAAAACAAATTCTCATCATGCTGACGTTCCGTTTGTATTCTTGTCTTTAAAAAAAAGTTTGTTTGCAGCCTCATCCCCCCCCCCCTCCCCTCCTCCCCCTCAGAATTCACCACCTGATCTGTGTGTACGCTAGTTTGTACAAGCGTTTCGTTTGACTCTAGCAGTGGAATGCTCTGTCCCAGGCGTCCTGGTCGTATATTACATACAGATCCAAGGTGAGGTGGTTGCAGGCGGAAATTCAAACAAAATTTAAACAGAATTATACTAAATCCTCCAGACAACAGGGACAAACAAATTACATCACAAAACATGACGCGTATATCATATGTTTCAGTGGTCATCATACAAAAACTATTATGCTTTTGTGTCAGCCGAATTCAGATAGGCCAGCAGCGTAGCAAGATTTTCAAGTGGCGGGGGGGGGGGGGGGGGGGGGGGGGGGGGGGGGACGCGAGGGTGGAGGAAGGGAGAGGATAGGGGGTGAGGAAGGTGCCAAGGGGGGGGGGGGGGGGGGGGGGGGAGAAAGAATCAAGGTCAAGCAGACGGATCGGAGTCGACGAGCGAGTTAGAAAGGGAAAGCATGGGGAGATATTAAGTGAGAGCTGGGATGAAGGGGGTGGGGTTGGGGGAGGTAAAGTTAAAAGTAGGGGTGTAAAGGTAAAGGTGCCAACAGACAGAGGGTAAATAAAGGTTAGAGAAGACAGATATTTGCTTCTAAGAAGTAGGCTACTCATGTTCGTAGATGGGTGGTTCAAAATTACGACGGAAGGTGGAGGTAGGTTTGGGGCTTCTTGTCACAGCGGGGCACGAGGCTCACTGAGGCTCACCTTGGAGTTTGGGAGGGGTGAGGGGATGTGACGGGGGGGGGGGGGGGGGGGGGGGGGGGGGGAGGATGGGGGCAGCAAGAGCAGGGATTATGTTTTCTATTTATAGTCTTTGTGAAGGATCGTTTGTTTTCCCACTTTGTTGTTGTTGTTGTTGTTGTTGTTTTGTTTTTGTTTTCTTTCTTTCTTTACGTTGATGTTTCTCTATCCTTTCCTCCTTCTCAAATTATCGACGTGGAATTCAGGCTGTCAACAATCTGTAGACAGTGTTCACCAACTGTCTCAAGTTGTGGTCGTTGTTGCACAGTGTATGGTTGTTGTATAGCTGTGTGTTGTCGTTGTTCGATCAGCCCTGATATGGACCCTCGTGATCGGCTGCGCTACAACCTGAACAACATAAAACAAATCGTTGTTGTTGTTGTGTGCTGAGAGAGAGAGAGAGAGAGAGAGAGAGGAGAGAGAGAGAGGAGAGAGAGAGAGAGAGAGATGATGATGATGATGATGATGATGATGATGATCTTTATTTCCAAGGGTAACAGATAAGCAAACACATGTTTTTTTTTTCATCCGGCCCTTGCCCGTTAAAGGAATAACTAAGCATGACTAGCGACTAAAACTTACAAACCTTTTTTAACAAACACACATATCTTCACAGATACATTAAAAGGTTGATGAGTTGTTCATCCATTAACAATTAAGGCATAGATGCCTTTAAAGGGGAAAAAAGCGATTGAAACAACAAACAAGAATAGAGAGAGAGAGAGAGAGAGAGAGAGAGAGAGAGAGAGAGAGAGAGAGAGAGATGATGATGATGATGATGATGATGATGATGACACACAGTCAAGCACTGACCAACTCTAAGTTAGTAATGGGCAATCACGCATCTGGTAATCAAATCTCGAGCGTGAGCACCTCAGTCAAGTTATTCCTTTGTCTCTTCATTCATTCTCAATTCCTACCCATTTTATAGCCTCCAGCAAATGTCCGTATATGCTTACGCCTCTGGTGAAACGGAAACGAGCGAGAGAGAGAGAGAGAGAGAGAGAGAGAGAGAGAGAGAGAGAGAGAGAGAGAGCGAGAGATACGGATACGGATACGGATGTTTTATTCATATAGGCCCTAGCCCATAATGAAGGGGGTAATGTGAACAAATCTTTTCGAAAAGAAACAGGAACAAATAAATCAAATATTCATCAAAGTGCAACAGGTAATCGACTAACTGAATATCAAACAGTACACAACAATTAATTCTAAACTGCATACTATACTTCTAATCCTAAACGCCTTGTACAAGAAAACAGCAAAACGTTTTATGGTGGCTTCGTTTGTGGATGCCATGAGTAATGAGAGTCGAAATAAAGAAGGATGCTTAGAATATTTTTGATCAATCAATGGATTCCTCAGATCATTCAAAATAGGACAGCAGAACACAAAGTGGACCTCATTTTCTTCGGCATTTTTACACAACGGACAGAGAAGATCACATTTGCTATGTTTCCTGTAACGATAATAATGCACAAAAATTTCAGAAATACCTAATCTGAACTTTGTCATAATATACCTTAAATGATTGTCCATTTTAATTGATAGATATGATGGAACACAATGCACACTTCTGAACTGTCTGTAAAAAGCAAAACGGCCCGCTTTCTTGAATATGACATGACCATTCTTGCCATCTGCAATCGATTAGTCTATTCCGAAATATCCGAAGGAAATCATTCATATTTCCGACACCTGTTGTAACCACACGAAACCAAAACCAAGTTCATACAATCTAACCCTCACATTTGAAACCCAATTTACTCTTCCTCTCGCATCCAAATCATATAACATATTATATGCTTTCCTTGGCAACCTTGAGATTTCCATTTGTGTTATTTTTAGCCAATAACGTATACACTTGATAGCAGAATTCAAATATATCGGATATCTGTTTAATTCGCCATAGATTAAATCGTTAGGTGTTCGCATGCTCACTCGTAAAAACTTCTTCAGCGCAAATAAATGAACATTTTCACAACAAGCAGCTGAATCATAAAGGCCCCAAAGTTCAGCTCCATAAAAGAGAGAGCGAGAGAGAGAGAGAGAGAGAGAGAGAGTTTTATATTCAGTGCTGCAAAATTTTCAATGGTTATGCGTCATTAAGAAAAACAAAACAAAAAACGAAAGTTTTCGACACAGCAAAAATCCATGCGCGAGAGCGATAGAGAGAGAAAGAGAGAGAGAGGCAGATCTGACTTCTACCTCCTGCATCCCTTTTCTTTCTTTCTTTTTTTTTTTTAAACAATTAGGAAAGTTGAGGAAAAGGTGTCTTTGACAGTGAGAGGGAAAAAAAACCCCACCAAAAGAGGTCCCACCGAGATTTGAACTCGGATCGCTGGATTCAAAGTCCAGAGTGCTAACCATTACACCATGGGACCGCCGCTGGATCGTAAGCTTTCTTAAATGTACATATGACTGGCTTCAAGCAGCCGACTCGATCAAGAACCAACCAATCAAAACCCTCGTATTTTTTTTTCCGCAATGTTTGACATTGGAGCTGTCCATTTCAGTAAAAAGGCACGAACAAGTCGTCTGCTCGAATTGTTCGCTGTTGTTGGGCGTTGAGTGAAAGAGCCTAAAGTGAGCCGAAAACGAAGAACTTTTTCATTTTGGCGTGGTTCCATAATATGTCTGGTGAGTTGTATTCTTCTGGTTAAGATAGCAACATGATTATTCGATTTTAATGTCACACAGTGTTTTGGAGAGCGAAAATTGTCAGTGATTTTGGCGCTAGTTGTCGCTGTTCATGATTGTGGTCACCGTGACCCAAGGCGCAGTACATACATTTTCTCGATAAGTTTGTTTAATTGGTTCATAACTAAGTGTACATTACTTGTTTATTTTTCTTGTTGTAATCTGTTGGTTAAATCAGTCCGTTTCACTCGATGGGGGATGAAGAAAGTGCCATGAAAATGAACAGTGCACGGACAAAGACATTGAGACACGTGTTGCGGGGGCTTGCTTTATTGGTTTGGGTTTGACTTTGAAGACCAGTAGCACATTTAACACCCTCCCCCCCCCTTCCGCTCCCGTTTTCTGGCATCTCCCTTTCCCTCCTACACACGCGAACGCGCACGCGCGCGCACACACACACACACACACGCACGGACGCACTTGAGCGTGCGCACGCACACACACACACACACACACACACACACACACACACACACACACACACGAACAGTAGAACAATATTCATTCCTTTTGTCCCTTTTGGGGTTTGGAGGAAGGGTGAGTTTAAAGCAATTACAGAAAAAAAGAGAACAAACCAAAATAAAACATAAATTGCTAGTCAGTGCTGACATTTACCAACAATTTACAAATTTGAGATAATCTGATATACTTTGACAATAGAAGCATGATTATGTTTTCGATTAGTAGAAGACATCATTTGACAAAAACTATGGACAGATTTTGGAGAGAGAAATCACACACACACACACACACACACACACACCGCACCGCACCGCACCTCACCGTACGCACGCACGCACGCACACACGCGCACACGCACACACTCACACACACAAGGATGCGTATATTTAACAAACCCATACGACCAGTATTGCACAACCACTTAGTTCTGATTCGGTTACAATTTGGGAATAAAGTAACAATAACATTTTAAACATCTCATCTCCTCGGTACCCCAGAATAAAGGATGAACGAAGCCAGATCTGGGATCCTGAAGCTGCCTCCCCTCCCTGCTGCCAAACATGGACTGCGCCAGATAAGAGAGCCTCCCGTCAGCCCGGAACGAGGAATCAATAGGAAGCCGAAAGTGAGAGGCTGGCGCAAGATGGAGCTCCGCGCCTGGCAGCAATGTCAGAGGAATCCAGCAGGACAGTGCACGGGCACCTTCTGCCTCTTGCCGCCTTCATGGGACACGGTCTCAGCCCTGTACTCGCAGGTGCTGAAAGCGGTCAGCAAGTTTCCCGGTCACCGACGCCTGGTGCTGTGTTTTGCCTACCGAGGTGCCAGCGTCAAGGTGGACTTGGGAGATGGTGAGTCCGTAGAGGATGCTTCTTGCTTCTCTTTCTCTGTCTCTCTCTCGCACTCTCACCTCTGTGTTTGGAATGTCAGGGAACGGCTATTTTTAGCGTCCGAAATCCGATTCTGTCCGTGATTCGTTTGTAGGGTGTGGGTGTTTTCTTGGTGTTTGTCCATTTTTTTTTGGTTAGGTTCAGATGTTCTGGGATCGCCAACTAGTGTTTCCGATAGCGGCGTCACTGCAAACACAAGACACAGATTTGCATAACATAGGCCTACTAGGCTAGGCTTATAGCTTAATCATCAGCATCAGTATGCAAGCGTAATATGATTATGCACATATAATTTGCGGCACTGATCTAGTTTGCCAAGTTCTGTTGTGTTTGCAAACTATGTCTTTGGTATTTTTTGTCCGACGGACAGTTAAAAAAACTAGGAGCCGGATGGGTCTCAGTGGAACATTTTCGAAGTAAAGGGCCGTTTGTTTCACTGTTGGTGTTCAGTTTTGTGTTCTGGACTGTTCTATCCTGTGAATGTGTGTATACAAAGATGCACAGCACAGTAAGCAATCATGCAGATAGTTTGTGTGTGTGTGTTTGTGCTTGAAGCAAGCACACAGATTGTGTGTGTGTGTGTGTGTGTGTGTGTGTGTGTGTGTGTGTGTGTGTGTGTGTGTGTATGCATGCTTGAAGCAAGCTCACAGATTGTGTGTGTGTGTGTGTGTGCGTGTGGGTGTGTGCGTTGTGTGTGTGTGTGTGTGTGTGTGTGTGTGTGTGTGTGTGTGTGCGCGCGCGCGCGCGCGCGTGTGTGTGTGTGTGTGTGTGTGTGTGTGTGTGTGTGTGTGTGAATATCCTATCATTATTAACTTACATGGAAGTTGTATAGGGATAGAGAACTAGAACAATAGAAGGGAGAATGATGTACACAACATATGTGTGTATTTTGCTGAGGGAAGAATGGTTACATCTCCACAGATGTAAGTTTGACACCCGTAAGAAAAGACTGTATATGTGGTCACCTGGGCTAGATATGACACTAAACTCAGGCTGGAAATTTCCAAGTAAAATTTAGTTGCCCTGTGTCCTGGGGACCAATCTGTACTTGCTCTTCCTAAGTAAAGAGACTGTTGAGTCAATGAAAGTAAACTATCACTCTGTCACTATCAGTATTGCAATGATGAGTCGGCAAGAGAATTCATAATGGTATGTTTTGTACATTTTCAGTGAAAAGTAGGCCTAAAAGAGAGGAATGTAATATTAATTTGTTCTTTTACCAGAATGTAAATGGAAAAATGTTCCTGATGTGTTAACAAGCGTGTTAAGAAAAGAAAAAAAACATCTCGTTTCCATCATTCAGACATTCCTGGACTGAATTGAAGTTACACTTCCTTGTCTTGTGCTCTGTCTCTTCTCTCACTCTCTCTGTCTATTTCTCACCTTCAGCACACACACATTCCAATATTAAAAAACAGAATGAAGGGATGAGTTCCATCATTTCCACGCTGGATAAGCACAAAGCCTATATGCTGCTGACGTGTTATGTAAAGAACTCTCCTTGTCTTATCAAAACAGCTTTCCACTAGGATTCCATTATTGAAAAACTAGAGGGACGAAGGGAGTGAGTGGGGTGGAGGTGGGAGGGACAGAGTGATGCAGTGGAGGTGCAGAAGTGAACAGAGAATGATGGAAGCATGATTAGTCACTGATGCTTACTTCTCAGATGTCTTTTCTCTGACACCATCAAAAATTGGTTGCTTGACGTACCAGTGAAAGAATTTCACTTGTCTGCTGGTAAATATAGTTGTGACGAACAATCGAACAGGTGGGTATGTCAGGCCCTGTGAATTGTGTAACTGACTCTCAGTGGAGGTAGTAAAGGGTTCAGTGCAGAAAAAAGGTTAAAAAAAAAAAAAGGAACATGTTTAGTGTTAGCTATGCAACATGTATCGAAAGGTCGGGCCCAGCATGAAGGGTTTAGCGCATTATAGATTAGGCAATTGCTAGGTTTCGTTCATGAGAACCTTTTCCCTTTTCACAGTACTGGGAAGCAATGCCCACTTAGGTCACATTGAATTAGCACAATGGCAGTATGTATACATGTATGCATGCATCATTGACCCCTGTTTGATGAAACTGAAGACGGAAACTAGTATTGCGGTATGTGTGCGCGCGTGTGTGTGCATGTGTGCGTATGCGTGTGAGTTGGGAGCATGTGATATTGATTCTAAGATTGTGCATTGTCAGTGATGTGCTATAACTATAAGTTTTTTTGCTGTCTGTATTAGTATGCATAAGTGTATCACTTTTGAAGTTTTTGAAGTCGTTGTCTGGCTGTTGACATTTTGTCATTGTCTGACTTTTACTAGACTCTCATAGCCAATGTCTGTTTGTTAATCTTTTTGTGAGGTTGAGCTTGAGTTCTTTCTCTGTCTGTCTGTCTGTCTCTCTCTCTGTGGGGATTTTGCTCAGGTTACTTAAATTTGTATGTCTGTCTGTCTCGCTCTCTCAGTCTCTGTCTTTGTCTCTTGTCTTTCTTTCTGTTTGTCACTGACTCTGTCTGTCTGTCTGTCTCTCTCTCTCACACACACACACACACATACACAGACCCCACACACACACACACACACACACACACACCACACACACACACACACACACCCACACACACACATGCGCATGCACACAAAGATGTTAATTGACATACACATGTATTCACTCATGAAATATTTAATTAGAAGTTGATGCCGTGTGACATGCTTTAACAATTCAGATGCAAAGTATTTAAGCGAAGACATGCAGGAAAAGCTGCTTTTTTTTTGCTTTTTTTTTTTGAGTAAGTTTCTGTGATTTTGTGTCAGGAAAAATGAGTTTCAAACATCCCAAGGTCAACACCAAGATTCCAGTTTTATGTTAATCATTTGTAATGCCTACAGGAATGTGTGAAGTGGAGTAGAATAATTGATGGTAGAGGAATCCTATTTGTAATTTTCAGTGTATTTCATTGTTTGAAAGAAATGGTTGTAGAATTCTGTGGATGAAAAAAAAAAACCCCCTCAAAACCAAACAACCAAAATAATGGCAGCACCCATTAGTACACTGGGCCAAGTGGTCATTTTCAGCTTGAATATTTTCCTCCTCATTGAAAAAACAACAACAGAAAAGCCAAAAAGTCATTTCTGAAAGGTTTCCATGAGCAGTCCACTATGTGTAACCCATTGAGTGATTTGCCATCTCTTCCTTGAAATTCCTGAACTAATTTTTGAATTTGTGAGTGAAGTTTAATTATGGATCCACTCGCTATAGTATATACAAGTACTGCATGTGGTGCGAGTTAGGACGTGACAAAACACAGGGCGCCCTGTCCAGTGAATGTTGTTGTGAACAGTGATAAATATGGTGGTTTTCTCCCATACAGTTAGATGTGAGGGCTTCAACTCAAGTGTTGACACCATCTGGTTCATGATTGTCAGTATGTCTGGGGCATACAGGAGAGGGTCATGGAGATAAGAACAAACGCTCCACCCCCAGCCCAAAAGTCTGTTATATAATTTCCAAAATGAGGACAAAGACAGAGCCGTGGGCAAGCATGATGGACCAAGCATGATGGACGCAAGCATGATGGACGTGGGCAAGATGTTGGAGGCACAGCATGATAATATAAAAGCCAGCAGTTGTGATACATGTGACTACAACCTTTGGTGTCCTGAAATTCTTTGGGGGTACAGACAAATGGACCTGGGCCAGACAGAAATGTAGTTATTCTGATCTGACGCCTTACCTGTTCTGTGCACTTGTCACAGTTGAAGTTGTCTGGTACAACAAGGACAGTGTTACTTGTAGGTGGAAAAAAAAAAGAAAGCAACAGCGACCCCTCTCCCTCCTCCTCCCTCGGCCATCCCATCCTTAATATCATGGTAGTTTTTGAAATTTCACTTTATAAGATCAAGGAAACTTATTGTAACTGTTACTCTTTTGAGTGATTTGGAAATTCAGTTCAGGGAATAGCAAAGGTTTGGCAGAAGGAGAAGGATGGGCGTGCCTTCCTGCATGCTGTGCCTCAGACCCGGTGAAGTTCCAACAGTCACTGACCCTATGGTATGGGATTTAAATCAGGTCTTACCCGGGTTTGGGAGAACTGGATCCACACAGTCGAGTTTCATCCACTTAATGGATGCGTCTCTTACGTGTCGCTTCAATATCCTGGCCCAAAACTGCAGGTGTCTGTATATCTGGGCCTGGTCGATGCCAAGACATGAAGAGTACAGCCCTGTCCTGCAGTTTCAGGACCAGAATGAGCTCCCCCATGCATCTCACTGTCAACTTCATCGCCGTCAGCATAAGAAAGTCAAACATTCTAGTGACCCTTTCCAAGCCCTAACTCTCATGGTGACCTAAGTTCCGTTCATCTCCAAATCTGTGAGAGTTCACTTCAAGGTCATCTGTGTCTGGCGAACTGCTGGGGACCAGTCATTGAATGGACATGCTCTGCTGTCTGTGAGGCCTCACACACACTCACTCCACAACAAATCCAAACTTATTGTTTCAGTGTTGGCAAAGTGGACATAGGGCAAAGGCAAGAGCACGATCGAACCGAAGGATTTTCAACTTCCATCATATAATATATGATTCATGCTCAATCTCATCTTTCGTGCCTGCCCACTTTGCACAGATTTAGTCATGCAGACTAAATCTGCTGGTGTTGTGGATCAATAGAAGTAGCATAGACAGCCAAGCAACCAGCGGCTCAGATCACCAGGCAACAATCTTGAGAGACCAACCAGAATCGATCCTTCTCTTCTCTTTTATGTCACAAGGATGTCAGCAGCAGCGTCAGTGAGACCCGTCAGCAAGAATCAACGCAAGAACAACTGCGCAAAATAACAAACCCAACCCGAACACACAACACACTCTCCTTTTTATACATGCTCGTCGTCATTGATACAGGACGACCACACTACCACATCACCCTAACAACATAACATCGAAACAAATCTAACACAACTCTATCGACATCATCCTACAACATGACATCGAAGCAAAATAATACTATAATCAAACTAATCGATAACGCAATATAATAATCTAATTCTAACCAACCAACCTATTAAATGAAACTTAATCAAGTTTCCGATGATTTGCTTGTCGTGTGTTTCCTAAAACGAAATGTAAACAAGTAAATCATCGTAGCAACTAACCGCTTAAGCAACTGTATCAAAATTTTAATATCCTCAATATTGATTTCTCCTTCTTCGTTGATATTTTCGTTATTGATGTATGATTTCTGTTGAACAAAAAAACAGCCATAAATGTTTGCATTGTTTCGATATAACCTTATATTTACCTATCTCCATGAAAACATAATCTATTTTGGATCTTACAATCTGATCTTTAGTTAAAGAGAGTTTTGCACGTCATTCGTTTGTTAAGAGTGATTTTCCTCTTGGTAATAAATGATGGCTGAAAACATCGTAAATAACTTTCTTCAACACTCCTCACATCTGCCCCCTAACTCTTGTTTTTCAATCGCCCTCATTGAAACGAAAGTTGGGACAGGTGCTAGGATGGTAATATAACTCCACTTCCTAGTCAATTTCCTGTATTAGGTTACTGGCCCCTTCCTAAACAAAAAAATATAAAGCAAAATTTAATAATATTCAACACTTTTCTCCCTCCCCCCTCTCCTCGATTTTTCAAGGTCTCTCCTTGAATTGAAAAGATAGAGATATTGATACTTCTTATTCTTTTTTAAAGAGATTAGGACAATTTGATTCTATCGCTATCTTTCATAGGTAATATGAATAATCAACTATTAATAAAGTGGGCAAATCCCGATTATTCACTGTACACGTTCTTTTCATTCAGCTGCGTTGTTGTTTAACAAGGCCAACCGAAATGAAAGAATAAAAGAAGGCACTGATTCACACTGTCGTTATTTTATAATAAGGCGAGTTTGAATCAGGGAATGGGGTTTGTTTAGAAATTATAAGTGAAGGCATTGAATCAAACTGCGTTATTTCATGATTAAGGCAAGTTTAATCAAGGTTGGATAGAAGGAAGTAATAGATTTAACAAAAAGACTTTACGACTTATGATTATTTTAAAGGGGTGATTTGATCTAGAGCGTTATTTTATAATAAGGCACTTAGAATCAAAAGGGAACAGGGAGAAGGAATTCTTTTTCTTTCCATCCATTATGAAAGCAAACAACACTATAGAGATTGAAAAAATATTTGTTATATTTCCATGGAAGATCGTTATAAAATACATTGGTCAAAAGAAAATCAAAATTAAACTTTACAAAGAAACTATTCAAAATATAGTAAAGTTGTTCTTGCTGAGGAGTTGTTCTTGCTGACTTTTCCTTTTCTTTCTCCAAATGTCTCTTTTCTGCTTATAAAAGAGAAATGCCTAACTTTCTAATTCTAATCTTTCTAACTTTTCTTTCTCCAAACGTCTCTTCTCAGGAGAATAGCCTAACATTCTATTCTAAGCCACTATATTAAACAAAATTACTGCATCCAGAATAAACTTTTCTTGTTGCTGGCAAGGTACTTAGGGATCTTCTAGGAAGCGGAACCGGTGTAGGCAGCGGAACTGGTTTCTTCCGTTCAGGATCCTGGGAAATGTTTCATCATTACGAAGTCTTCCTCGATCGCTGTTGGAGTCTTCTTCCGTGTGGAGGTGGAATTGGGTCTTCGACCCTCGCCTTCCGATTCTTCCTCTGGGTCGCGCTGGCAGCATGTTCCTTCCGTTGACCGTTCGTCGCTTCCTCCCGGCCAATGGTCGTACCACGTAGTCGTCGTTGTTATAGGGCCGTGTGACGAACCTGGAATAGTTTGAGGCTTCCAGGCATCTTGCAACTTCCCTCACTCCCCCTCCCTGTTGCGAAGGTAAGACCAGGTCCCCTTCAGACAGGAATGGAGGGAGACGTCTCTGTCTGGCTTCGTCACCCTGGCCGGCGATTTTCTGGGACTATGATTGCGTGCCTTGCTGTAGCGTCTCTCTCAGGCGAGCCTCACGTGAAAATTGACCCTGGTGGCCCGAGTTCAACAGGCTGTTGTCGTTGCCTCAAGATGTTATCGACTGGATTCATTGGTGTTGCCCGATAGTAGGAAATGTGGTGCGAAACCCGTGGTCCACGCGTGAGGCGAGTTATTGTAGGCCTGGACCATTTTTCCGCAGGTGACAGGCCAATTCTTTTCTCCTTCATGGTGAGGAACGAAGGAAGCTTGAACATGGATCGGTTGTAACCTCTCCGCATTGTCCATTGCCCTGGGGATGGTAGGGGGTCGTGTGGGGTCTCTTAATGTTTACATCGTTGGCAGAGCTCGCGATCAGGATGGACTTCGAATTTTCGCCCTTGGGTACAGGCTCCTGAGAGTGGATACTTCTGGAAACCCCCGTACTTCAGAACCATTCTTCGATCAGAGTTTTGGCCACAGTGGAGGCTTCTTGTTGGTGAGAACCGCTTGAGTAACTTGGAGAAGACGTCTGTCAATATCTGACGTTTATTCTTTCTACCGACGCTGGCAGCTCTTAACCCCCTTTTTGGTGAAATCTATGGCCAAGACTTCTAAACGGTCGCGAAATGCTTGAATGTGTCTGACCGTGGTGAAAGTCTTGGATTAGCCCCAGGGTGCATCATCCGCAGTTTGGAGAAGTGACGTCCCACGTCCCCGTTGCATGCCCGTCCTTACGCTCGGTGCGCAGGAAGCCCCATGAAGCGGTTGATCCCTGGGTTGGCCCCATGTCGTCGTGAAGGGAGGACAGGAACTTCTTCATTCATCGAGCAGGGCAGTACCAGTTGTTGACAGGGCGCCATGTTGCAGACTTCGACCTTCCTGTAGAGATCCCGACTTCCAAAGAAGAGTCGTGAGCGCTGCTGGCAAGGGGTAGAAGATCTCGTTTCCTCTTGTGGGTGATTTCTTTTTCCGGCCAATACTGCCAGGACTGGGGCGGATGACTGGATCTTGTGCTTGCGCGCTCGTACAGCAGCCAGCGTCTCTTCAGCATCAGGGGGTGTTGTTTCGGTATAATCGTGACTCTGCATCCCGTCTCTTGGATGGCAGCAATCTGGAAGGAACAGGAGTAGCAGCGGCTTCATGCTTCGTGGTGGGCAGTCTGGAAAGGGCGTCTGCATGGAGGGGATTTGTCTTTCCAGGCCCGGTAACTAGGATTTCAGAAGTCGAACTGTGCTAACTGAGCAGCCCAGCGTTGCGTCTAAGGCGCCCAGGGAAGCGTCTTGAAGTGGGCAAGGGGATTGTTGTCGGTGTACGACGACGAACTTGGAGCCCAGGAGGTAGTCTCTGAATTATTCGTTGACAGCCCACTCATGGCGGAGGAATACGTAGCTTCATGCTAGAGAATTGGCCTGATTCTTTTCTGTTGGACGTAGCCTTCTGCTTCAAAGGCCAGGACCTGGCGTCGCCCATCTTGTTCCTTGAGAGAGAATGGCGCCCAGTCCGACGTGGCAGCGTCCATGTCCTCTCCAGGATGAAAGGCTTTTGTAAATCTAGCGTAGCCCAGAAAGGTGCTGAAGTCAGGCGGTCCTTCAGTTTTTCAAAAGCTTCCTCATGGTGTTGGCCAGCGTTGGTGATGTCGGACTTTTTTTTTTCTTGCGTTAGTCGAGGAGACCAAGTCGTGGAGGGGACCGCTATCTTTGCAAAATTCTGATGAACCGCCGGTAAGTAGCTGGCGAAATCCCAGAAACTGCGAGCTCAGAGTTGTAGTGGGACTGGCCATTCTTGACAACCCGTACCTTGGAGTCTTCGCAGGATACCCCTTCACAGAGATGGTGTGCCCCAAAAAAGTATATGACATGGCGTTCGCAGGAATTGACATTGTCTGCCCTCAACTTGAGACCCCCCCGTTTCTTTTTTTTTTTTGGATTCTTCGGAGCAGGCGTTCAAGTGTTTCAGTGTTCGTTCAAAGGTCTTTGAGTAGACAGAGGTCGTCGATTGCTAGACCAAGAGAACTGGAACATGAATTCGGACATCGTAGACGGCATCAGTCGCTGAACGTGCTGGTGCTGTGGCAGAGCCAATGGCATCTGGAAATATTCAAAGAGGCCCCGGAGTGTGAAAGCCGTCTTATGTTGGATCGTCAGGTGCATGGCTATCTGGTGAAGCCGGACCAAGGGTCAAGTGGAAAAGTACTGGACCCGACAAGCGTCGAAAGACTCTTGATTCTGGGCAAAGGAAGTCATCTCTAGATGGTTTGTAGTTCAACATTGACGGTAGGTCGACGCAAAGTCGGATGGACCCGTCTTCTTCCGGACGATGACAAAACGTGCGGCGTAGGGGCTGTAACTCTCAGTGATGATGCCCTTCTTCAGTATTCTTTCAGGTTGACTCTGAACTTCTTCAAATTGATGGGGAGGAATCTACGATATGGTTTGAGCCACTGTTTTTCATCTGTAAGTCTTCAGCCGATGTGTCACTGCATCCAGTGTAGCCAGGTCTGGTATAGTCATCATGAAGGCGTCGAGTACTTTCAAAAGGAGGTCTTATCATCTTTTTCTGTCTTTCAGTGCCATCGAAGTCTGGAGAAGGATGTTGGACTTTGTTTATGCTGCTTGCCTCTGACTTCTCTCTTTTCTCCATCTTCTTCAGCAGTGACTTCCGAGATACCGATGAGTTCGTTGACATTGAGCTGGATCAAATGCACTTTTCTGCGTGTTGACAGCTTCTAATACAAGCTTACTGAGTCTGGCAGGCAGGAAGTTTGTCCTCAAGTGATCCAGGTTGCCATCCTGACATAGCGAGACTGGCCAGTGTGTTGAGTCAAAGAGGGGACTCGTATCAGGCTTGGAAGTGGTTCGTCGATGGTGAATGCCATCAGGGTATGAATCGTCTTTTCGGGCTGAGTCTTAGATTGTCGCAATAGAGAAGGCAGGTGATGAGTGACGGAGAACGTACGAGCATGCCCCAGTTAGACAACTTCTTCTTCTTGAATTCTTGCGCTAAGATTGAAGGGTTGGAGGAATGTTTGAACATTGTTCAGGCAGGGTTCTAAAGACGTTCATCCCCAGCATACTGGGACTCGTTCCTTCTTCATTCTCCCTCATAAATGGCTCCGTATCGTATTGACTACTAAGACGGGGTGTTTGAGAAGGGATTTGAAACCTAGTATTTCGATCCAAGTAATGTCGAGTCGTGGCACCATCTGTCCCCATTCACTGCTTCGTATTTTGACGAGGCCATCCTTCTTGTGAAGAATCTTGAGATTTCTTGCAGCCCAAGCTTCTGTGACAGTCTTACTTCGCTGCCCGTGTCATGGAGACCTTGTAGTCGTCCTGCCTTAATCTGATTTCGTCGTCGGACATCTTCCCGCCGAGGTTTATGTCTTTCGTTTCTTCCTTTGATGCGCAGGCCTTTTGCTGCGAAATTACTTCTTCTATTTTGTTATGCCTGCTTCTTCTTTCCTCCACCCCCGCTGCCTGTTTCATAACACAGCGGGGTTTACCGTTTCCGCATCCTGTAGCCCTGTGATTTTTTCTTATGCGGCCTTTGGATACTGTTGTCTGCTTCGCAGTTGCTTGGACGTGTCCTTGCGCTGGCACACCTACACGTCCGTGGTAGACTGGGAGCAGGCTGGTGGGATGAAGGAAAAGGCTGATGGGAATGCTTTCTGGAGGTACAACGCTGGTTGCTGCCGACTTCTAGGGCATTGACTCTGCTCATCTAATCAGCCTTGTAGTTTTGCTTGAGGGGCTTTTCCGTACTTCAGAGTCAGGCGCCGATATCTCCTCCTCCAGAGCCCTGCGGCATGTCGGGTCCCAGTTAAGTCTGTTCGATGGCATTCTCGCATGAGTCCCTTTCCCTCATCCATCGTTGTCTTCCTTTGTGCTTCTATGAAGGTAGCCCGGGGTGTTCCCTTGTAAACCGCTTCATGTCCTCATCAATGATGCCGGGTGCAGGCCGTTGACGAAGGCTCCCGAAGTAATGTTGGCTCGAGAGGCGCGTCAAGGATTCCCTCGAAGATCTTGACCCATAGCATTCGGAGTGTTTGATGCGTATTCGCCTATAGACTCGCCCCTACCAAGCTGTCGCCTGAAGAAGGATGTCGCCGCAGTGTTGAGTTGATCTGTTGTTCCCCCCATACTTGTTCAGAATCTATGATTAATTTTCTCCAGCTGAGTTTGATCTCGCTTCTTCCCGTGTCAGATCTCTTGCTTGGCTCGTCCTTCAAGTGAGTTAAGAAGCCACTTGCCGCTAAGCTGACTGGGAATGGGCCTGAAGTTGCAGATGAGGCGCACCTCTCCGGGCGCAGTCCACCATGTAGCCGGGGGGGGGGGGGGGGACCATCGCCAGAAAATATACGCAGCTTGTAGAGTCCTGCAGGGGGTTGCTGGTTTTGCTGAACTGGTCGCCATCATCAGTGGTTGGTGTTGATCTTGGGTTCGCCAATGGTCATCATCTCTTCAATGATGGCCATAATCTAATCTGAAGAACTGGTCTGGACCGCAGCCGGCTTACCGAGTCAGTCTGCTGTCAATATAGGCTTATCTTCTAATTATGATCCACAATCCCACTTCTGACACCAAAAATCTGTGGCAAAGTGGAACTTAGGGCAAAGGCAAGATCTCGATCGAAACCAAGGATTTTCACTTCAATCTTAAATATGTTGGATGCACATCTCATCTTCGTGCCCTGCCACGTTGCACCGATTAATCATGCAGACTAAATCTGCTGGGTGTTTGTGGAACAATAGAAGTTATCCGAGACAGGCAAGCAAACCAGCGCTCATATCAGCCAGGCAAACAATCTTGAGACCATACCAGAATCGCTGCTTCTCTCTCTTTTATGTCATCAATGATGGTCAGCAAGCATCTGTCAGCGAGACCCTCACAAGAACAACGCATGAACAACTGCGCAAGAATAACAACCCAACCACCCGAACACTACATACACACCTCTCCTTTTATACATGCTCTCGTCAAGTTGATATCGAACGACTCATCACTACCACATCACCCAAACAACCTAACATCGAAAAAACTCTAACGACCACTCTAAGACATCATCCTACCATCCTGACATCGAAGCAAAAAAAATACTATAACAAGACTATCTATAAAAAACGCAATATATAAACTAATTCTAACCAACAACTATTAAATGAAACAAAATCAAGTTTTCCGATGATTTTGCTTGTCTTTGTTCCTAAACGAAATGTAAACAATTAAATCTATCTTAGCAACTAACCCTTAGCACTGTATCAAAATTTATATTCCCAATAATTTGATTTCTCTTCTTCTATGATATTTTCCGTTATTGATGTAATGATTTAAGTTTGAACTAAAAAACGAGCTTAAAATGTGCTTGTTCGATATAACATGATAAAGGTGTTACCATATCTAGCCATGGAAACAAAATTCATTTGGATCTACAATCTGAACTTATGATTAAAAGAGAGTTTGACGTCATTCGTTTTGTTAAGAGTGATTTCTCTTGTACTATGGCTGAAAAATTCGAAATAACTTTTCTTCACTCTCTTCTCCACACAGTAAGGGCGTAGTAAGTGGAGTATCCTGCTTAACCTGATTGGAACAGGTGCCACTAAACAACTCCATAGTGTACACAGCATTAGTGCAAAGTCTCCTCTGTGTGTTGCCTCATGATGGGATTACAAAGTGCTCCCTGGGATAGCTGTTGCCATGTATGAAATGGAAAGACAAGGGTGGGCTGTGGCCAGATAGCCTTAGCGAACAGCATGGGAAAAGCCCACTGAAAATACTCAAAACATAAGAGCGCGAAAGGAATGTAAAATGGGATCACGTGCATGTGAGCAATTGGTGCAGTGGTATAGAATACGCACTGCCCCAGCGCCACCAGATGTTATGTGAAGCTTGCGCGTTTGAACTTTGAAGTGTTACTCCCTCAGGAACAGGAAGTGTAGTAGTGGGTGAGAGAGACATTGCCCTTTAACAGTCTAACAACTTGACCCTGTAGACATCTCCAGGTGTCCAACATTGAGCCCCTTTTAACAGTCTAACACTGACACTGATAGAAGCGTCCAGCGTTTGTCCAACATTGAGCCCCTCTTAACAGTCCAAACGCTGACCCTGAGAGGACGACCAGTGTCCAACATTGAGCCCCCATTTTTTAACAGTCTAACACTGACCCACTGATAGACATCCAGGTGTCCAACATTGAGCCCCTTGTTAACAGTCTAACACAGACCCAGAGAGTCGTCCATGTGTCCAACATTGAGCCCCTTTAAACAGTCTAAAACTGACCCTGAGAGACATCCAGGTGTCCAACATTGAGCCCCTTTTAACAGTAACACTGACCCTGAGAGACATCCAGGTGTCCAACATTGAGCCCCTTTTAACAGTCTAACACTGACCCTGAGAGACACCCAGGTCTCCAACATTGAGCCCCTTTTAACAGTCTAACATTGACCCTGAGAGACGTCCAGGTCTCCAACATTGAGCCCCTTTTAACAGTCTAACACTGACCCTGAGAGCTGTCCATGTCTCCAACAATGACACCATCCATATTCCACAGTGTTTGTGTGATTTAGTAGAACACTTTAACCCATTCCATATATCAGTTTTTTAAACAACGTAACTTGATTGGGTTGCTCAGATTTGTCTTAGTTGTATTTCATTTGTGATGTGTGTGTGCATGCCAAATTAAAATTGTTGTGTGTGTGTGGTACATTTGTTTGTTCTTATTTGTTTTATGTAAAACAGGAAAAACATATTTTGCTTAATGTCCTTTGACCTGAAGTTTTTACTTTTAGACGTCACATCAAACAATATCCTTTATTTATATTTCCATTTCTGCTACGGTCAGGTCCAAAGTAGTTTATGTTTAATTAACCATTTGTGTGGAGCGAGTTGGCTGATCAGTAAACTTGATCTGGGTCAGCTTTTAGGATCCTGAGTGAACACAAGTCCTTCCTTTAAATGATTCTATGGCTTCACCTCTTAATTGGGGGAGGGTTGTTCAGCAGTCTCATGAATAATCAACGGCTGTTTCACCATTGTGTCTTCTTGATTAATTAAGGCCTTGTTCAGCTCTTGACTTCAGAGGAAATGAAGTGGGGCCAAGTGGTAAGGAACTCCAGTGGATGAGTGAAGAAACAGATCGATGAAGAACTTACATGACTTTCTCAACAGACGCTGTGGCGAAGTGGTTAGTGGGCCTGAAGTTTCATCCTTAGGGTATGGGGACTCTGGTTTGAATCCTGTGTGGATGGGTATGCTCACATGTCTAAATGTTCATGAATTGTAGAAGGTTCTGAAAGTTAGTGTTTCGTTTTTTGTTGTTGTTCAAGACCATGTATGCGTCTGACTCAACAATAGTACCTGCTCTGCATGCATGTGCATGTGAGCATGCGCGTGCGCACACACGCTCACACACACACACACACACACACACACACACACACACACACACACACACACACACACACACACACACACACAGACCCTCTCTCTCTCTCTCTCTCTCTCTCTCTCTCTCTCTCTCTCTCTCTCTCTCTCTCTTTCTCTCTCTCTCTCTCTGTCTCTCATTCAGAGTCTCAGTGACGCACATTCTGCATACATATATGGGCTGATGGCCTGATATATTTTCAAAGACAGAAGTTTGGAACCTTGGGAAAAAAACACACAACTCCCCCCCCCCCCCCCCCCCCCCCCCCCCCCCCCCCCCACAACATGTGTTGCCTTGGGAACTGAAAGAAAAACATGAGATTTATGGACTGTCGTATGCAGATGTCTTAAAAGAATGGAAGAGGTGTGGGGAGCAGCCGGCCATATAACTTGCATTCTGTCGAATGCAGATGTCTTAAAAGAATGGAAGAGGTGTGGGGAGCAGCCGGCCATATAACTTGCATTCTGTCAAAGGGCTGCATGGTGTTAAACAAAAACAATGCCAGCTTTTTTTTCTTCTTTTTTTTTCCACATTCTCTTTTATCTTGTCTTGGAAAGTTAGATCTGGTTGCAATGTTAGGTGACTGCAGGCAGAAATGTAAACAAATGTGAAAAATGACTGCTAAAGCTCCGCCAACAAATGTAGACAAACCAATCACAAAACAAAACACAACGTGTTTCAACCTCTTAGGCTCTTCTTCTTGATTCAACGCCTATCTTGCGCGGAATCGGATGAAGAGAAGTGATTGCTCGTTCATTTTCGTTGTCCTGAGTGTTGTGTATCTTGCCTGAAGAAGACCTCAGAGGTCGAAATGCGATGTGTTTTGTCTTGTGATTCGTTTGTCTAGGTTTTTGGGCAGTCTTTATCAATAAGGTTTCAAAATTTGTCTTGGAAAGACTGTAGGCATTTACCAGAATGGATCAGAGTGAGTGAGAGCGCAGGACAGGTATAGACAATGAAAGTGCTTGTTACAATAACATTGCATGTTCAGCAGCTTTACAACACCTCAAAAGTGTGCACCTGTGCACCCTCACAGTTATGTGGCAGGGGATGATGGTGGTGATGGTGGTGGTGGTGGTTTATTTTGCACACCATTTCCTACTTCCTGCGACCAAAATGTACACCTAATAAAAGTGGTGTATCGTGTGGTCACAGTTGTTTTTACGAGTTTTGTGACCAATGAAATACTGGGCTCCCAGTTTTTTTGGATCATGTGATCAATGAGAATGGGATTTGCACACTTTTGAACTTGTTTGTGGTAGGTGTTAACTGTAAACATAATTAACTGCAAACTTTCAAATGTGAAGCCTTCATTATTTCATCTCCTAGTGTAGAAACTCTTGGAAACGAAACAGCAGCAACGACAACAACAAAGAAAAGGAAGATTTCAAAATGCTCCAGTTGTCAGGTATGTTAAATACCTTAACCTGTGAGTGGAAATAGTTTCAGTCCAGTTGCAGGTATTCTGCACGCAGCTTTGACCAAAGAGTAGGAGTGTTAGCTTTTTCATGTCAAG